>LWMJ02000161.1:28412-43315 GCA_001693035.2 Taenia asiatica | reverse complement strand
ATGGCAGTCTGGACTGCTCCTCATTGCTACCTCAGCAGGACCCATCCAACATCACATTCGAGCATGTCGCGATTCCTCATTGCACGCAATGGCGAACCGTCGTGCATATGGAGACAGAACTTAACATTCGATGTCTTGAAACATCCATGGCTTTCATTCGTTATGTGTAAGCACCCTGCTTCACTTGGATGAGTTCGTGTTATCACATGCCGGGCATGTGTTCATGCTGAGCCTCTCGCACTGTCGGCATCGCAGCTGCCAGTTTGTGGATGTTGGCTACTGTCATCACTGCAACAGCTTAAACGGCAGAGCGGGAGCGTGTGGCAGACACGAAGGCGTTCAGTAACATTTCTCACCCTTGCCTCACCTGTCAGGATATGCAAAATAATACAATATCCAAATTGGGCCTTCGTATTCCGCTAATGCTAGCAGCAATTAAATTCTACATGCCGACTTGTAAACTAACCCTACTTAATCCACCATGCCTGTGCTCTGACCAAAACACCAGACGGAAGCCAGAATACACGGCTTGGTTTCCTGCTGCATGGGGGGGCACAATGACCAGCAATAGCATTAGTGAGTACTCTGAAGAGCAACGCATTCCTCCATGCTGATGGGCAGATATTCTGACTACCTCGTGCAGATGTGATAGAAGAGGGGCCCACCAGTCTGGGTGTGTTCACGCTGCTCACCGAATGGGTAGTAGGGCATTATGCTGCTTTAAAATAATGTGTGTGTGCACCAAGACTACTGCGCATCTCATAGATTTACTTCAGCAGCTACAGTTCCAAACGCAAAGACATGACTACGCCAATCTCCTGGTTGTTGCACAATTTGACTTGGTCTTCTCGGTACCTATTTGCACAATTTTTCAGTTCCACCACCCGCATTAATTAGATAACATTTGGCATTAGCCATTGCATCCTTTGCAATCAACCATTCTTCTAACTTGCCTTCGAGTTGTCTGCAATGTGGCAATAGCGCCTTGATGCATGGAATGGACATTTGAGCCACTGTGCGGCGTAGCAACTAGATTAATGCAGGTGAGCTCTCTCTTTCATCGGGATGATCCGCTGCATTCCACAGCTCTGGGTCACAAATATCTTCACAACTACCTTCTCTCTCCTATTACCGCGCTGCACCAAATAACCATTGATTGGTAAACTATTTGAAAGAGCATGGAATCCTGCAGTGATCTTCAAGAATTACAGTGGACCCAACTTTCCATCTTACTAATATTATCATTTTTCCAATGACCATTTCCACTAATTATGTCTCTGTACATCCTACAACAAACAATGCTTCCCTGCTTAGCCAAGTGCAAATCCACACGAATTGTCGCATGCCTATTTTCATTCAAGCAATCATTAATAGTGTTGCTCCTACATGTGTTGAATTGATGGCTGAAACACAGAGCTGGTAGCCTGACTATATTGCACTTTGATGCTCTTAGAAACTACTCTGAGCTTATCATGCGCATCATTGCAATTCACAGCTTTGGGTCAACTACAACTGCAACGCCTCACCTGTCACCCGTTTTAGTACAATCATTGCAAAATATTCTGTATGAAGTTTGCGCACTATTGAGATTTTCTTCTCTCGTCACATTCATGGGCTTCGTCCCATTCATCCACCAGCAGCACATTAACCATTGTATCACTGAGTAGTGTACATTGGTTTCACCTTAGGTGTCTTCGTAAGATATGGGAGGGATGTTGGAAGGGTTGTGAGGACTAGGCGGGCTGGCGGCCAAATGCCTGCATTGTGGAAACAAGTTGGATGAATCGGGACAGAGAGAGCCTGGAATGTGTCGTGGAGCACTCTGAATTCCTCCGTATCAGTGCATTACGAGGATCTATTTACCCTCGCTCTTGGGCACACCATAATCACTCTCTGCACCAAACAGCGAATCCAAAGACGGAAAAAATGAAGGCGTGGTCAATCAGCACTCAGAAAATGCATGGTGTCCTCGAAAGAATTTGGGTCATAACATGCTAGCCAGTAGGCCAAAGTAAACCTCCTAGGCTATTCTCATCTTAGTTGAGGGCATTCACCACTATCACCACTTTGCATCCGATTAAACGAGTTGACCTAATATGCGTAAAATAGAATGCGGCTGAAACTACTTATTCAGCACCCACGCCACCCTTCTGTATCGGATGCTTAATTTGTTGTCCAATGTGTAGAATGGGAGGGGACGCACCGCGGCAACTTAAGGTGGAAAGAAATGTGTCCCTTGCTAGTGAGTGCTGCAACGCCTTGTCACTCCTATCGGCACAGTTCCACATTGACATGATTCTGCATGTACTTCAAGCTAATTCTCTTGCCTACTTTCTGCCATGATTTTTGCGTCTCGATCTGATTTCATTTGTTTCGCAAATGCCGGCTCTGTTATCGTTGCAACACCAGATGTGCCATGGTGTGGGATTCTCAAGAGGCATGACATTGCAAATGGAAACGTCTTTCTACTCAGAGGGCATATCTCCACCTTTCTCATGCACACCGGTAGTCAAAGTGGAGACGGAGTTGGATTGCACCAATGGAAATGACAAGGCTTTGAAATCTAGAGAAAAATCAGCCAGATGCCCACCTAACTTCTACTTTGTTTGTCAAGATATTATGTGGTGGCGCAATTCATTTGTGGGCAGATGAAGTCTTGCGCGTGACATCACAGTGCCCTTCATAGAATCGCTACTGAATGCAATTGATGTGTGCGTATCTGCAAGCACTACGTGGTGCCTCTCATTCTTCCTACCTCATCGACGGTTGGCAGTTCGACTCCTGTGCAGTGTCTACTGACCGATAATGAGAACGGCCCTTTCCTCCAAAGCACAGATTAGGTAATCATCAATATGAGTTTTACTGTCACTTTGTGGACTGCGAATTTGCCTTCGGCGCAAGTAACCCATATTCACATTGTGTTCACCAACTCCTACGCCTTAAGCATCCCCAGGAATGCAAACTCGTGTGCTGAATTTGCCATGCAAAACTGCTGAGCAGAGCAGCATTTGAGGCTCCTTATCTAGTTGAGTGATTGGCACATTGGGTTGGCCTTGGGTACGAGCGGTCGACTGCTTGCTTTGGATATTCTCCACTTCTGATGAGCCAACGAGATGGCGCTGGCCACTATTAGTGCTGCAGACAGGTTCCGATATTATAATTGGGTAATAGGTATTCCGAAATTCTAACACTAGGCTGATCAGATATCCCAACAGGCTGCTCGAATTTGTTCAGGTCTCGTGTCATGCCAGGAGTGTCTTCATTTGCGTAGATATTGTGCTTAGAATGTCGAACACTGTGCTGCTGTTCCTACTCCCCTTCTCAAAATGATTTACTAATCTCAACACTGGTGAGCTTTCTAAACCCGCTTCTCCCACCTTTTCCACATTATTCAATTCTCACCTTTCTCTTGTCTGTCGAGCCTTGGCCAAAGCGATGCATGCAAACGAAGAAACCACGCAATTGTTGGGCAGTTTACTTGTCGTGTTTGGGGGAAGGTTTGCAATGATGCAACGGTGGCGGAAATGGCGAAGGGCACTTCAGTGAGTCAAGGCGAGCAAAGTGCTGATATTTGCCATTAAGGCTTCCAACGTCTAAAATCGTCTTGCCTTGTCTACCAAAAAACCAGTCACTGAGGAAGAAGAGGTAGAGCCTGCTGGAGTGAGTCATTGTTATCCTCAAGGCGAGAATAAGCAGGCACAAAGTATTATCCGAAGTCCTCCATCGTTGAAGTGATGGCGAGGTGTCGACTTTCTGTCTGAGTTGGAGAACGTTGAACACTGACCGAGTCTAATGGTGCCTAAAAAGAGCGCTCAAACTAGCTTCTTCTAGATGCCTGAGTAATTTATAAAAAAGGAAGAAAATGACTTGCCGTCCATTTAATGTGTCGAGCATCAACATTCGGTCAGTAGAGTGCCACTACTGAGTGCGATAATTCCAGTTTGACGTGTCAGGTATAGTAAGAATAGATGGTAATTAGGCAGGTAAAGAGCAACACGCTTTTAATTATGGAAGTTGGTGAATGGCAACATTAAGATCAATGATGACTGTCAAATTAGCGTGCAATCAACAATTAGCAGAAAACGAAATAACCTAACCTAATGCCGTGTCTACTAACCCTTTAGTGTTGACTGCGATTCGCATCGCTTTTTAAGAATTTGTCAGTCTAGAAGCCCAAATCAGGAATTGGCAATCGCATTCTAGCTCCCACTCAGCTTGTCGCCACCGTTATGCGCTTTTGGGAGCCTCATTTTCTGTTGATCGAAGGCCATGGATAGGGACATGGATCCGTTGGGTTACCAACATTACTTAGGTGGAATAAGTAGAGGTGGAATGTGATGAAGAGAACTGATGCATTTGTGCATATATATCGAAGTGAAAGCAAAAGGCACTCATTAGTAATAAAGCTTCTACAGCTCCAAAGCTAAGCATATGCAGTGCAGATGCTGCTGCGTGGATGGCAGAGGGTAGAAATGAGAGTTTTCATGACCTCGCTGAATAATAGGAGGCTTTCTTTCCTATATTGGTAATGAATTTTGCACCTCTGTTAGTGGCCACCACTTAATATATCTTCTCTTTAAACATTTTATTTGTTCTTCACCGTTGTCACGCAGTCAGCAGTGTTGGTAATGCGATGAAGCACAAGTGTCACGCATGTGTACCGCTGGTGATGAACGCATAGCGTAGCATTTGGTTGGTAAGACCAAACACATGTTGACATTACTAAGTCCTGCTTTTATTGGCAAGTATACGGTGGCCAACAAAGTTAATGTGGGGCTCGATTTAACTTGGCGCATTGGCTTGATGCAAGTGCAAATGTCTGGTGCAGTGGCGCCTTTGTTAAGACACACCGCAATGAACAGCTATGAGTCAGCTGAGTGGTGACACTCTCCTCATTCTGGTGTCTACTTCATTTTGCCTCACGCTAATGCCCCTTGGACACAGTGCAATGTCGGCTGAATGAGATTAGTGTGTGTGACCGTGGGATTGGTACCTCTCTGCATTTCTTGTTGTGTTAACCTCAGTGTCGCCGCAGGGTGCACACACGCCTCAATGGAGTTGTGCAGCAGTTGGCTAAGTTGTGTTGACTGTGGAACTTCTCGTTGCATCACGTCCCGTAATGTTCTTACTAGTGGAATGACACGTGCGCCACAAATGTGATGTATAAGTAGTTTGACCCTCTACCCGTTGCGTACTAACAAATAAATGTATGTCACGTGTAGAGGGTAAGACTGGGATGACGTGTTGAGCAAAACTAACAGCAGTGCCTAACTCGCGTTGATATACCAAATCGACTTAGCCTTTGGAATGCTGAGTCAGTCTCTTCATTGGAAGATTCATGGAGTCCTCTAACATAGGAGGCTGGTCTTAGCCACCCACTTGCTAATCGCCAGATTCGTTTAAATAAACAAGCATCGAAGACTATGGTTCGTGCTAACATATTTGTTTTGAGTTAACAGCCTTACATTTGCTTGTTTATAAAAGGCGGTAGTGAAACACACGCAGCCCGTGGCAAAATGGATGCTATCAGCCAACCAAGAGGAGTGGGAGAAAGCAGAGAGTGAGCTTGCAGCGCTTCCATCATTGCACTTTGAACCGTAATAGGATCTTGCGGTAAAGGCAGAGGAGATTTGGATGTGGGGTAAAAGTTATCACCGCTGTTGCTGCTGTTCATATTGTCATCGTTCAAGGCAAAATAGAGTTGGCATTGTAATGCCGCGAATGCCCAAAAACCACTGCAGCACACAAGAAATATCGTGCCCCTGACTTTGGTGCATGACAATTATGTTTCCTCTGACAACTCTCCAAAGAAATGATGCATTGTAATTTGACAGACATTTTGGGAAATCGGACATTCACAATAAGTGCCACATCCAAGGAAGTGTCCAGACTTTGGGAGTGCACTCACCCATCGGTACACTCAGCACCTCCAATTGCTCATGTCAGTAGGACAACAAGTTACGTCAAACCAATTCACGTGCCTGCTTCCAGCCATGCTGCTTGCCATTTAAATCAGATTTCATTTGTGTTTCACATATACCGACTCCATTTGAGACGTTTTTATCGCTAAAACACTAGGTGTGCCATGGTGTGAGGTTCTAAAGAGGCATTGCGATGCAAATGGAAACATGTTTTCCTTTTCACGGGACGCATCTTCGCTTTTCTCATGCACTGCGGCAGTCAAAGCAGAGACGGAGTTGGACTGCATCAATGGAAGTGATGTTCATTTTTCTCTGCATTTTAGAAAAGATTTTCTCCATGTCGAAGAAGGACTGTCAAGAGTCGTTACGTATCTACAAAGCCTTTCTCAAACGCATGGACCACGTCAACCACTTCATTCAAGAGGCTGTAGTGAGTCTGCTCAGTGTCATCATCCTGTTGGCACTGAAGCCTTCAAAGCATCTGATTGTCACCTTACTCTTTGTACTTTGCAGACATGCGATTTGCTTCAACTACAGGACGGTTTTGGCAAACGGTCGTTGATTTTCAAGCCAGTGTCAAACTCCGTACTGGACGCGTTGGAGGATCATTTAGTCCACTTGGAAGGCAAAAATCCAACGAATCGTAGGTTCACTCGCATTTCTAATCTCACACCTCTAGACGCACAGCTTCTCCCACTCTCTCGTCACCACCAACCACCACAGCAGTGCCAGGCGACTTGGTTCTCCTTCAAGATTTGTCGAATGACCAGAACCTCTCCACCGAGCAACAGTGCATTACGGGGAGGAACGACAGCGTCTGCAAGCTTTCGTGAGTCAAGCACGTTCAACATGCTCTACCACAACAGCGGATAATGCAAGCAGTGGTGTGGACCGGCTTCAACTCTCTCCAGATCTGACCAGTGATGGTAGCGCTTCCACGAATGCGACTTTATTCAGTCTCTTAGATAACGCCTGTTTTGAAACAGGTTTGTGGTTTGTGCATTTACGTCGATTTCTGTAGGCGGCATTAGTGGCTTAGGGTTTGTTGTTTCAGATTCCCAGCTTTAGTCGAATCCAGCGGTAAAATGTCTTTTGCCACTATCACGACAGCACAACCACGTCCACTGTCTCAGCTTCTATCGAAGCACTCGTCGACTTCTGCACTCACCAATCCCAACAAACCCTTTCTTCCCCTAATCCATCCGACTGGACCACGATTGCCACTATCAGTGATGGTAGTAGCTTGGCACAGAAATCACCCACCACTACTGCCGCCAGTGACTTGCACAGTCGTTTGGCCGCAATTGCCGGTCAGTTGTCTGTCACCAACACAAGCACCATGACTGGGAGTGCCAGTGTCAACTGGACGGGTGTTAGCAGGCCAAAACAACAGCAATCGACTGGTGAGGCAAATGGATCGATGGCTGCTTCTGCAGTGAGTCCCTGATCGGCACCAGCAGGTGTACTACAGCCCACTCCTGTCAACAACCACCCTCGCACGAGTCAGGTTAGCTTAGTTCCTTCTTTCAATCCTGACAGTTGATGACTCCAATTATAATGCATTGGGGGTGAACTTATCTTGAAATGGAAGAACCGTGGTTGGAACAACGCTATTTTATTGCAAATTGGTACCCTGGAGCCAATCAACCTTGAAGAAATTTGGTTTGGGATCCCTACGCATCCATTTGGGCAAATCGTCACTTTTAAGTGCTAGGCAACATTTTGTAACTCGGGGGCGAACAAGTCTTGAAGACTACCTAAACTGTTTTAATGGCGCGGCACCTAATTTTCGAAGGGCACCTTTGGGACTTGCTTTGGAGACTGGATCGAATTTCAACTTTTAAGCCTCTACGCCGTCCTCGGTGCTCCCAATTTTGGAATCTGTGTTGGCCATTATAAAGCGTATGAATTCAGTCATTTCCTACCCTCTGGAAGGTGAGGTGCATTGGAAAGTGTTCCATGGCAATAAATAACATTTCCTAACTACGACATATCTTGGCTCCTCAAGACGTGCAGCATCATCACTTGTGGTGCAAGTTACTGCTTGGGCATTTTAAGAGGTGCCTTCAGGCAGGCATAAACTGTTCACCTCTCAAACATTGGTGCTGGAGCACTTTGTTTCGCCTTGTCTTCTTGGAGTAATATCTTGCAGTTTCTCTGGTAAACGTATCCACCCTCGTGACACTCTATTTTAGCATGCCAGCTGTCTTATTTATTGGAACCTCCTAGTATTCCCGCTTTCGGGGATCGCTTCCGAGTTGTCCCTTCAAGTCTCCTTGTTGTGGCCTTAGGTGAACGTGCATGGGGGTGTGTGTGTTCGTCACTTGTAGAGGCCTCTGGGAGGGCATATTTCGACCCCGAGTCGTAGGCATGCTCCTGTCAAGCACACTCATTCTCATTCCTAGCAAATAATGCACGATAGAACCCCCTCTTTCCCAATTGGCGCACCTGTCTTCGCGCTGGACCGACGGACAGGCCTATACGGTCGGTCTTTACCCTTTCTGCCAAATCTACGAATGTGCAGGAACTTTGAGCGTCCCACGTGTTTACCTTTTTTCTTGTTGTGACGACAACTATTCCCAGTCACGAATTCGTGACGAGGATCCGTTTCTGATTCTTTGCTCAGTTTGCAATTGCGTTTCTTCTACTCAAAACTACTAGAATTGCAAACTGCTCAGGATTGTTTTCCCCTTTGCAAATGATGTGGTACTTGACGATAAGCGTGGCTGTGAATCTCCTTCCCAGCTGCTCAATTCAATATCCGTACTCCCACTTCAAGCAATCCAGCCTTCCCAAACCCATTGCGCGTTGACTCAATATCCCGAGGAATCGGTGCATATCCACCTCTCAGCCTTTTCACCACGACCACTGTAATTTCAGAAGCCCACTATTGCTGCGACTACAACTACTTATAATCCTCTCAATCCCTTCCTTTGACCACTTCCACTTCCTTCTTTTGCCCTCCTAACAACTTTCGTTTCGTTTACCAACTACACTAATTTGCAACCTCACATCGGCCCTTCCAATATTACGTGTTACCGAGATATGAAGTGGTGCTTGCCTTCTGCTCTTGCTACAGCTGCAAGCACATAGAGTGGATTGTTGTGTCTGTCGAGGAATTGTTTTTCGCTGACCAGTGAGGATCGAAGTTGTTCGAGATGTCTGACATTTGTGGAAAGGCAGAAGATTTGATTAATGTGCAAACTCTCGAGCACTGGAAGCGTTGTTACTATGCCATGGAGGAGGATTCTTCAGGCTTGCGATCCTACTATCAGCCAGCATGTGTAGTCCGAAGATTCGATGACCACAACGAGGAGACGACATCTGGTCTAGCTTCCATGCCTACGGTAGCGTTACGCGGCTGAGTGGAATGTGGGTCCAGCTCAATGGCCAGTCGACCTTGGTGTGGTTGACAATGTAACGATGGCGATGATTTCCCGGTCACTTGCCTGCGTCTCGTAACAGATGGTATCCACATACTTGAGTGAAGAGCATCATTTGACTGTAAAGAAGTGAGGTGGAAAATTGCTGTCACAACTCCACTCACCACACGCCGCCTTCCTTCAGCATGCAGCACCTTGCTTCTGCTAAATTGTGAGGCTGATTACTAGCGCCACTGAAATACTGGTCAGTAGACGTTGCATGGCGAATTGAGCAATGTCAAAGCTATAATGTCGTTAGAGCAAAGGCATTGGGAGACACGCGAGCCACAACCATGATTCTTCACCAAAGTATCCCTTCTGTCTCGCTAAATAGGTGCCACATTTGGACAAGAGCACAGCCAATAGCAATCTCACACTTCCGGATTCAGTAGAAGTAATGTAAAACAAAGGAGGGTAATGAAGATAAATAAATTTTTGTAGTTACAACGCAAGGTGCATTGGATCATGCGTGAAATACCATAGTCAGTGAATAGTTCCACTGCTTGGTTGGCACCCGAGACTCCTCCCTTGAATGTTTTATGTTCGTTCTGCATAAAGCTGGCGGTGTGGAGTTGATGCAGCGTCCACCTTACATCACCTAGGCCAGCGGCTCCATAAGTTTGTTGACATGCATCTGATGCTTCAGGAATGAGCAATCGATCTGACGTTATTAAATCGGATTTTCACATTCGCGCATATGGTTACAATCAAGTCCCGTTGAGCATTGTTCCACAAATTTTGAAACTGATGACTGAAACAGAGAGTCAGTTGTGGGCATTTGTTTCCATCGTAACATTCCACCAAGATTCTTTCAGCCCATCATATGCTGCATCACAGTAACAGCTTCGGGTATAATACAACAGCTAACTTGTCAATCGTTAGGTTAAAAACAATGTTAGAGACTCGTTATGGAAGCGCAACTCTTTACCAAAGAAATCTTTCTCTCTCGTCAGCTACGTGTAACACCTGGTCAAGCGCATGGGGAAGGGAATTGCAGTATTCACAGTGAAAATATTTTTGGTGTACATCTCAAATCACGAGTGAAATCTGCTATTTATGTGGCAAAAGTTGTGCCATCGCTCATGCTTTTAGTCAGTGTGCAATGTCATTTGCAGCCTGCGCCATGAGCCGAAGTTCGCATTCGCCATGACGATGCTTTTACCAGTTGTCATTTTTCCTCAAATCATCGCAGAATGGGGCAGAGGTAAGCAAAGGCGGAACACAACACCCTGGGCAGTGAAACTCGCGTTGAGAAGGATATTAGCAATTGAGAGGATCAAGCAGAGGTGAAAGAAGGTTAGTGGAAAATTGGAATGAAACTCCACAAAATAATCTAAGTACAGAAATAAACTTAGTGGCAGAATAAAATCAAAAATTATGCAACAAAATGAACCCACGTGAGAAAATTTCATTAAACGGAAGTAGCAGAATAAATCACAAATGCGTCCATAAGAAGCAGACAGACATAAGAGAATGAAATAGAAATTATTGTCCACAAATAATCACAGAGCGAATTCAATTAAATTTTAGCAGCAGAATGAAACTGCGATGCATACAAAGGAAAGAAATTCACATGAGCAAGTTACGCTAATCTACGGTAGCGAAATACATCACAAATTAACCGACACAAGGAACAATCACTTGAGCGAAGTCAATTGAATTGCAGAAGCAGAAGGAAGCGCCAGTACATCCACACAAAGAAACACATGGAAGAACATTAAGTAAAATTGCAGGAGATGAATTAATCGAAGGTGAATAAATAGGAAAAAACATTGTGAGAAGAATCAAATAAATTGCAGAGGCAAAATGAAGAAACAATAAGTATATAGGAAAGAAAACCAAGAAAAATATAAAAATGGCAGAACAAAAGTACGCGAAAAATAAAAGTGTCTGCAGCAACACCAGGTGAAAAAGTCAAAAAGGCAGCAAATTCAATCCTCATAAAGCAGAAGAAATGATGGGCAGCAAATTCAAAGATGGAGGAAATGTGAGCGAATTCTAATGAACTTCCACAGCTGAAACACACACATAGGAAGGTAGCTGACGTGAGCGAATTCAATTCAAAATCTCATTCTTCCGCAACCATTTTCTCTCCTCAATGAAGCTCAATCTGTTGCGATATCAGAACAAATTTCTTATTTATCCACAACGATTTTTTTTACTTTTATCAAATCATGGTTGTTTAGCTAAAGCGGTGACTAGTATTTGTATTATTATAGGAAGGAGGCGAGTTGTTCCTTCCATGCTGATGATCGTTGATCTCTGTTTGTGGGCTCCTTTTGTTGTTAATGTGCAATAAATGGGTGAATATGGATCTGTAGCCCCTAACTCCTAGACGTGGTTTGATGACCTTTGATCCCCTTAACCACCCACATTTGTCTGTTTCTATATAATTTGAGCACCTTTGCAGCAAGCGGTGAACAAACATGTCGTCTACCCTTCATTCCACCTTTCAAAATTGCGGAGGGTGGCGAGAAACCACTGATTGAAAAGGAGATTCGCGGCAGTGCATACCGTCAGTTACCGCAAAAGGGGAAGCTAAATAAGCGCAGCTTGCGATTTTTATTAATTAGGCTGGAAAGGACAAAAACCACTCGTACGTCCCAAGCATTCTTCCATGCCGCTTTAATATTGGATGGCTGGAGCATAATCGCTGATGCCGTAGAAGTTGTACAGCCGCTCCCTCCATCAGTCAACCCCCTCTCCTCTCCTCTCATCGCCTATGCAGCATCAAGACTTTATCATTTGTTGCAAATATACGCCTATAAGATTTACATGGACCAACGTCAGGTAAGCTTTGTATGCTTGGCCGCCTTGTTTAAGAAAACGGATTTTGTATTACCATGTGCGTAGGAGGAAAGTATACCTGGTGGATTTTTGCTAAACAGCAATTCAATCGTCTCGCCAAATTTGAAATGTGCAACCGCGTTCCGCAATAATGTTCGGAACCATTGGGCATTTAAAATAGTTTTAAAACTTGAACAGAGTAAGATTTAGCAACGCCTTATATACGGTTCATGAAGCATTTCACGCAGTGCAAAATGAAAGCCTTCGGGAGACCTGACTTGCAATGGGCGCCCACGGACCGTAGGCAACAACTTTGAATTCCTCATAGTGCACGCTTCCAACTCACTGTCATGGATATTTCTGAGAGTAGTGAGTAGGCAAATCATGGGTGTGAATAGGATGCTCACCTACCCTGCAATGCCCGTGGATGTGATCCGCAAAGGTTTCGTTTCGCATCTACCCACTGTTAGGAGTTACCGAGACAACTCTGCGACGTATACCTCCTCCTTCTTGCCCATGGCGGGTTATGCTAACACGGCAATCCCTTCTGTCCTACTAGTTGCTTAAATTGTTATGCAAACGATCCAAAAGCAATGCGTACCACAACCAGCACAGAATTATCTGAGGATATGCTATTTGGTTACTTGATTGCTTCATCTATCACAGATTATTTGTACACTATTCGGTGTTTTTGAACAACTTTTGACCGCTAACCGATGACAATGGAAGCCGAATGTTTTGTTGCATGCTGGACTACTTTCGATACCGTTCCTGACACGTCGAGTTGATGGGTGTGACGAGCTCTCGAGTGTAGGGAGCCTTGATGCTATACCAGAGTCTACTAGCATTCCGGATCACGAGCCTGCTGTCAACTAGAATGTGTAGATGGAGAATTCGATGGCCAGCGCGGAGAGGTGACAGCTGGCCCAGCTTCCGTGACCTCACTGCAGTTACCTGAGTGAGTGCCACAAGGATGCATCTTGAGTTGTCAGTCGGTCTCGGTGTCTTTGCCAATGTGACGATGTAGGATGCAGATTTCGGTCCATGGATTGGTGCTCGTTTGTCAACTCTGTTTCTCTATTCAATCAATATAGTCGAGGACGCTTAGCCATAATTTGTCCCTGAACCGAGACTGGCAAATACGGTCTCTTATTATCACACTTGACACGAGACCGCTCACATCCACCTTTCTGCACAACCTTTTGTGTTTCTGGGCAAACGCCTTATGCAGGCAGCATTTTCGCAGTCAACAAGATAATCAGATTCGTTAGACAATGCCCAGTTTTTGCCAGCAGCGAGCATTTTGCAACCGTATGGGTCTGTCCTCAAATAAATACGCAAAAGACATGCGAATAAGTAGCCCACTAGAGCCCCTAAACAAATATTTTATGGGAGAAATAGGTTTCTTTGGTGTGTACAGCGTCGATTGAGGCAAAATAGATTATTAGCACCTGCTTGAAGATTGGCCAGGTAATGCGGTAACTGCTAAGTTGCAAACACTTCCGCTGCCAGTTCTTTTACCCTAAAGGGATCAAAAAGGGCTCCAAGCTGGACGTAACCTGGGAAGTGTATAGTTTTGGAAGTGTTGATGCCAGGTAGGAGACCTAGTTGGTGTCTAGACAATGAGATGATGAACAGTATCTGTATATATTAACGGGCCTGCCGAGAACCATGATTCTCAATAATTAGGCTTAGAAGTCCGCTTTTTACTGCCTCAATAAAGTTGATGATAATGGCTTACCGTTTCCATGCACTCTGTCTAGTTGAGACACTTCTTCTATGAGGTCACTGTACCCAGCAATTATATGGTTGTTCGCGTGCCAAAGACTACGTGGTCTGGAACCACTCTGTTCCCTGGAGGAGGAAGCTGTCTTCATTAGCGGTCATATGATAGAATTAGGTGCACTCCCCAAGTCTGGACACTTCCATGGATGTGGCACTTATTGTGAATGTCCGATTTCCCAAAATGTCTGTCAAATTACAATGCATCATTTCTTTGGAGAGTTGTCAGAGGAAACATAATTGTCATGCACCAAAGTCAGGGGCACGATATTTCTTGTGTGCTGCAGTGGTTTTTGGGCATTCGCGGCATTACAATGCCAACTCTATTTTGCCTTGAACGATGACAATATGAACAGCAGCAACAGCGGTGATAACTTTTACCCCACATCCAAATCTCCTCTGCCTTTACCGCAAGATCCTATTACGGTTCAAAGTGCAATGATGGAAGCGCTGCAAGCTCACTCTCTGCTTTCTCCCACTCCTCTTGGTTGGCTGATAGCATCCATTTTGCCACGGGCTGCGTGTGTTTCACTACCGCCTTTTATAAACAAGCAAATGTAAGGCTGTTAACTCAAAACAAATATGTTAGCACGAACCATAGTCTTCGATGCTTGTTTATTTAAACGAATCTGGCGATTAGCAAGTGGGTGGCTAAGACCAGCCTCCTATGTTAGAGGACTCCATGAATCTTCCAATGAAGAGACTGACTCAGCATTCCAAAGGCTAAGTCGATTTGGTATATCAACGCGAGTTAGGCACTGCTGTTAGTTTTGCTCAACACGTCATCCCAGTCTTACCCTCTACACGTGACATACATTTATTTGTTAGTACGCAACGGGTAGAGGGTCAAACTACTTATACATCACATTTGTGGCGCACGTGTCATTCCACTAGTAAGAACATTACGGGACGTGATGCAACGAGAAGTTCCACAGTCAACACAACTTAGCCAACTGCTGCACAACTCCATTGAGGCGTGTGTGCACCCTGC
>LWMJ02000161.1:0-27754 GCA_001693035.2 Taenia asiatica | reverse complement strand
TCACTTGTAAGTAGGGGCGAGATTTGATTGATGTGGCAAACTCTCGAGTACTGGGAGCGTTGTTATTATGCCATGGAGGAGGAGTCTTCAGGCCTGCGATTCCACTATCAGCCAGCATGTGTAGACCGAAGATTCGACGACCACAACGGAGAGGCGAAATCTGGTCTCGCTTCCAAAGACTCAGTAGCGTTACGCGGCTGAGTTACATGTGGGTCCAGCTTGATGGCCGGCCGACCTTGCCGTGGTTGACAATGCAACGATAGTGATGCCTTCTATGTCACTTGCCTGCGCTTCGTTACAGATGGTATCCACACACATGAGTGAAGAGCTCCATTTCACTGTGAAGAAGTGGGATGGAAAATTGTCGTCACGAATCCACACACCACACATCGCCTTCCCTCAGCACGCGGCACCTTGCTTCTGCTTACTAGCGCCACTGCAATGCTGCTCAGTAGACGTTGCATGGCGAATTCAGCGTGCGAGATCATTGCCTTGGCCTTGCTTAATGGATGGTGTCTAGTGGTCACTCTCTGATGATGATGAATGCTTGTGCAGGAGCCAACTCGTCAGCCCACAATTCGACAGTACTCACTCACAGACGCGATATCATGCACATCCACCTGAGAAGTGCACTGCTTACGTTGTGCCCTCAATGCGTCGCCTCGGCTAATTTGGACTGCATTAGGGGAAAATTGGCAGCAATCATTCTAATCTGTCCTTCCCAACTTCGACAATTCTAGGAATGATTGACAAACCTTTCCATGCTCAAAATTCACAAGCTAAGGTGAACTGCGCATGGTCTAGGGATTACAGTCGCGATCTTGCCTTGCGGCCTAAAGAGGAGGGGGACGAAGTGTTCTGATTGGCAAAACAATAGCAACTATAGCTGAATAGGACAATTGCAAATGAAATGAAAGTAACTGCAACTTGAGGGAGTAAGCACTGAGCCCCTAACACCACTAACGACGCTGTTGACTTCACCCACGAAGGACAAGCACTTCGTCAAGTGGCTTGACAAACGCCACAGTATACCTCACGCTCTGCTACTTCGCAAACACACGCTTCTCTTCTGACGCCTTCTCCCCATAACCTATTTCCAACCACGGAAACGATCCGAACAGGGAGTGGGAAAGAGAGGCTTATCATGGTCAAGTAACTGGCCGTGGACGAGATGGGGCAGACACTCCTCTCAGAGTTGTTTGGATACGTAGTGACAGTGGGCAGAAACGAGTCGAAACCTTTGCGACTTATATTCACGGGGACCAGAATTCGCTCATTCGCTGCATTCAGAAATATTCACGACACGCGAATCAAGTCTCTCGCTGAAGTGGTGCAGTGTACTGCGACAAACGGACAGGTGTTGCCAAGAGTCTTTGGCTGCCGCTTACAAGTCAGTGTTCTAGTATGTGTTCACTAATCTCAGCAATAAACAGTTTATGGTGCATTTTGAAGGCACTTTGCAGAGCATGAACCAGTTGGGACTCCATGTACCGCATGGTGGCCTTTGCTGAACACAACTGAGCATCGTGAATTTGGTGCGATTAATGAAGTGTGGTTCAGAGAACACTCAGTCGCTCTTCGTTTCCTCTGCATTACTAAACACATAAAGCCTGTCTCATTAAGCGAGACGCTCAGGCATACAACTCTTACGTGAGAGTGCTGATCCCCGATTAGTAGGTCTGCCATATGCCTTGCAAGCATTTACTCTCTGCAACTGATGATGTCTCGGTGTGGCACAGGCTGTAGGAGGAGAGGAGGGTAAAATACCGAAGGCGCAGCTACACAACGATCACGGCATCAGGGATTACACCCAATCATCAGGAGCTAGGCCACCACGGAGAATTGTTTAGTGCGTACGAGAGGCTCACACACGCCCTCCTCAATGCATCAATGCACCCAGTCTGCCGGTGACCGGGTGAAGTGCGCTTTGAAGAACAGACAGCTGCTGCCTATGGTTCGTGCCTTTCTCTTGCATGCCAGCATTCTCGCATGCACTCATTCATCTCTGCATGAAATGCCCTATTTTCTATTTTGCTGGCATTCTCGGGAACTTAGACGGTTGGGAACACCGACTGACCCACAACGGCCTCGTAGGAATGCAGCTGTGCATTGTGAAGTTGACGGGACGAGTAATGCGCGTTTCAGATAACACCGATTCGGCATTCGTTTTCTCTGCGAAGCATTTTTACCTCAGGCGGGAAGGACGACCACGCACAGCTCACGTGAAGGTTTGCCGCAAACCTTACAATCTCACACTCCCTTCCACCTACAGTCTCGATTTCGCATGGGTGATAGGAGGAGAGAAGTATGAAAGACCGAGAGGGCAGCTATGCAACCACTACATCATCAGCGATCATGTCTAATGATCAAGAAGCAGAACAGCGTGGAAAATGGTCTAGTACCTATGAATGGGAGTAAACATGCCTCTCCCAAAGGGACAAGCATGTCCTTTGGCCATGCGCCAAGAGGAGGCAAAAGGAAGTGCCTTTTCAACAAACTACAGCTGGCAGCACAAGTGCTTCGAGAAAAGAAAACGAGGTGGTTTCTCTGCATTGCTACATACCAGAGGCAAAGGAACTGGAAGAGTGACGCATCTTCTGAGGACCTACAATTAGTTCATGCGGTGGTATTGCGGTACTCTAGGTCGTGTGCAAGTACTTTAGAGAGACTGGCAAAGTTTGCGCGTGTCAGCAGTGCTGTGAATGCTATTTGCCGACTATGTTACTGCATACATATGCCAATGCTCTTCGCCCTGTGATTCCCATCAAAAGCACTTCTTACAAGAATATGAGAATACCCTTTATTTTGTGAGGTAGAAAACTCTTTGGTAAGGCCAAGCACCTTTACGCATTAATGTTTCCCCAATATTTTTACTAAAGCCAAAGTAAAGTAACCTTCTGCTGTGCACCCAGACCTGTGAAATGTGATTAATCATGCCATAGTTTCTAAGGAACTTCTAAGACTGTTGGAATGAAAGCAAAATCACACCACCAGCTATCAGCTCCAATTGGCACTTCCAACGGTGGTGAATAAAAAACCCACTGTATTACACATGAATGTTAATGCGTAGGGCTCAGCACTCGCTAGGACCTGAGCACATTTTGGGCTTAAAGGCGTGCGGAAACACAGCATACATGAGTTGCGATTTAACCAAGAACCGAAGGACATAGCATTGGATCTGACGAGACCTTTGAAGACCGAAGCAGGTTCTGCTGTGCTAAAGTTGGAAATTAAGATGTCTTTGAACTTGCGATAATTTATTTACATTTGTTCAATGTTCACGAGAAAAGTGAAACTTAATTACCATTAATTTTCTTCTTAAATGTTAACAAGAGTTGTAACGAATAAATTATTACACCTTGATTAATGTTTGACATTCGTTGAAGCCCTGCAAGTAGATTAAACTCGAAAGCCGAAGTCCATGACTTCAAGGGAGCTAAATTAATAAACTACAAGTAAAGTTTACTCATACCGTAATACTTGTGCCGTCTATAAGCGTCCCTGCAGGTGAGAGGTGGGAGGACAATTTAGAACCTGGTCGAGGACATGCAAGGTCGTTCTCTGCACTCCCAGAATACCTCGTTTCAATGGCTTCGGTTTCGCTATCACAACCATACTCTGTGACCACTGTATGGGCTTTGGGAAGCGGTGTGTTGTTTTTAACCATTCGCCTCTCATGTGCTTGTGTGTGTAAGCATTTAACAAAGAACACTACTAGCTTCACTGATACTCATCATTCACTGTCGTAATGCAACATTTTAAGGTGTGACAACGGCATTCACTTTCTCAGCAATAGTCTATAGGTACAACTCCGGACTTCATTCCGTTGTGGTGCATTCTGCATCAAAACACGAAAGCAAACGCTAATTTCGTTGCTAGCTCTCAGCTGTTAATGTTTATTACACCGCACCTCATAGTTGCTCGACATACATGCATTTAGCGACATCCTCAGTGAATTATTTATATAAACTGCAAAACGCACTACCACAACCAGCAGACCTACTCCAAAATGCATGCAAGCCAGTGCAAATATTTTGAAGATTTATCTGCTTAAGTTATCACAACCTGTGAACCGCCATTGCCGACGCAATCTTTTCCTACTAGAGGCTGCTGCGATGCGCCAGCAGACCATCATTCCTGTCTGCCCAAATACACTGTGCCACTTCATATTTAATGACTCCATGATTGCAAACACCACTTTCTGTTATGCTTGCTTCATTCATGTCACTTTTGCTCCAATCGAATGTCTTGTGAGTGGTCACCGTCTGAGTCGATAAGCGCATATTAGCTAGTATTCGAATGGTTACAAGTGCAAGTATCCTCATACGATAGAGGTTCAACTCCTGCATGCCTTCTTATTTTTAACGCAACAACGGGCGCATGACTCGAATGTCTGGCTGCTGTGTACTATGGAAATGATGTTGGCAGCGTGTAGACATAAGTCGATTGATCGGAGGGTTTCGCCTGATGAATGTATCACATCAATATCTACCGCCAAGGGAGAGACTGGCGTTTTGGCCCATCAATGTAAACTCATGCTCATTAAACAACAGCACGTGCCTCCAATGATCCATTACTGATCATCCTTACCTCGGTACGCCAGCATGTCTCTTTCAAATGGAAATACTATGCTCGCTTCCTTCATAGCATTGGATCTGACGAGACCTTTGAAGACCGAAGCAGGTTCTGCTGTGCTAAAGTTGGAAATTAAGATGTCTTTGAACTTGCGATAATTTATTTACATTTGTTCAATGTTCACGAGAAAAGTGAAACTTAATTACCATTAATTTTCTTCTTAAATGTTAACAAGAGTTGTAACGAATAAATTATTACACCTTGATTAATGTTTGACATTCGTTGAAGCCCTGCAAGTAGATTAAACTCGAAAGCCGAAGTCCATGACTTCAAGGGAGCTAAATTAATAAACTACAAGTAAAGTTTACTCATACCGTAATACTTGTGCCGTCTATAAGCGTCCCTGCAGGTGAGAGGTGGGAGGACAATTTAGAACCTGGTCGAGGACATGCAAGGTCGTTCTCTGCACTCCCAGAATACCTCGTTTCAATGGCTTCGGTTTCGCTATCACAACCATACTCTGTGACCACTGTATGGGCTTTGGGAAGCGGTGTGTTGTTTTTAACCATTCGCCTCTCATGTGCTTGTGTGTGTAAGCATTTAACAAAGAACACTACTAGCTTCACTGATACTCATCATTCACTGTCGTAATGCAACATTTTAAGGTGTGACAACGGCATTCACTTTCTCAGCAATAGTCTATAGGTACAACTCCGGACTTCATTCCGTTGTGGTGCATTCTGCATCAAAACACGAAAGCAAACGCTAATTTCGTTGCTAGCTCTCAGCTGTTAATGTTTATTACACCGCACCTCATAGTTGCTCGACATACATGCATTTAGCGACATCCTCAGTGAATTATTTATATAAACTGCAAAACGCACTACCACAACCAGCAGACCTACTCCAAAATGCATGCAAGCCAGTGCAAATATTTTGAAGATTTATCTGCTTAAGTTATCACAACCTGTGAACCGCCATTGCCGACGCAATCTTTTCCTACTAGAGGCTGCTGCGATGCGCCAGCAGACCATCATTCCTGTCTGCCCAAATACACTGTGCCACTTCATATTTAATGACTCCATGATTGCAAACACCACTTTCTGTTATGCTTGCTTCATTCATGTCACTTTTGCTCCAATCGAATGTCTTGTGAGTGGTCACCGTCTGAGTCGATAAGCGCATATTAGCTAGTATTCGAATGGTTACAAGTGCAAGTATCCTCATACGATAGAGGTTCAACTCCTGCATGCCTTCTTATTTTTAACGCAACAACGGGCGCATGACTCGAATGTCTGGCTGCTGTGTACTATGGAAATGATGTTGGCAGCGTGTAGACATAAGTCGATTGATCGGAGGGTTTCGCCTGATGAATGTATCACATCAATATCTACCGCCAAGGGAGAGACTGGCGTTTTGGCCCATCAATGTAAACTCATGCTCATTAAACAACAGCACGTGCCTCCAATGATCCATTACTGATCATCCTTACCTCGGTACGCCAGCATGTCTCTTTCAAATGGAAATACTATGCTCGCTTCCTATCACCATTGCTACATTGTTAAAGCAGCCATTTTCTTACCGAATCGTACTTAGCGCAGGATATCCACCTGGAATGGCGGGAGGGGTGATCAAGGATTTGTTGGATTGAAGCGCCCAGAAAGTGACCACTTATAAAAGTGGTACATCGGCGCACTGCAAGCATCGTGAGCATCATTAGGTGGTGAAATAAGTTCTCAGTTCTGATGCTCACCTCAATTGTTCCACAATTTTCTTAATGCAAAAAAGTGTTCTCCAAAGTCTATTGTGTAATATTCGGGATCCCTGCTAGTTTGAGATCCACAGAATACCTTCGGGGTGAATCATAGAATATTTCATGCTTAGATTAATGAATACATACGAGGACGCTAACTTACAACAGGCAGACAAGGACCGTAGGCAATGCGTGCCCCTTCTTCATCGCGTACTCTACGGGCTTGTCGAGAGGTTTGATGTGCATGTGGTAAATGATTCTAATGATGATGTGTAGGCAAATTCTGCATCCAAACCGGAAGCTCATCTACCCAGCAATGTCCGTGGATGTGGGTCACGAGTGTTTCGACTCGTCTCTGCCCCCTATTAAGGTGTATCCAAACAACCTTATGACAAGTGTCCTCCCCTTCTCGTCGATATCAATTTTTTGTTGACGTAATAATCCTCTCTTTCCCACTCCCTCTTTGGATTACTCTTGTAGTTGAGAGTAGGTTCTGAGGAAAAACGCGTCACGAGTGAGGTGTGTTTGCAATGCAGCTGAGCAATTGGTAAGATCTACTTTTTATAAGCCAACATGCAACTCCCTACTCTTCTAAAAAGAGGAAATCAGCAGTGTCCTTGCTATTGTTAAGGACTCACCGTTTACCCCCCCCCCAAGTCGAAGCCGTTGTCACTTACTGCGCAATTATTCTATTCAGTTGAATTCTTACTACCTGAAATTGAATACTTCCGCATCGCGTTATGCCACTGGTGAAGATCAGGCTTTTGTTTCCTTACGCTACTGGGAGGTCACCTTTGGTTGCGAATTTCACTGTGTGCGCATTCATCAACTGTTCGTTAAATTACTCAATTCCGTTGTGATAGATTTGAATGAACAATGCCATTTTCTCCCAACCACAGCTTATTTGCCAAGACGAAGCATCTAGGCGGATAACCACTGTCACTTTGCTGACTGTTGAATTTACCCGTGCACAGGCAATCCATCCCCATGGGGTGTCCATCATAACTCATCTGTTAAGCAATGCCAAGAATGTGAACCTGTATGCTGCATTGGCCATGCAATGGCTGCTGAGTGGCAATTTAGTAGTGCGGGTAAAAGCATAAATAGTTCAACAAAAGTAAGGTGCTAGATGCTGAGGGAGGGCGACATGTGGTGGAGTGAAGTTGTGACAGCAAATGCTCATCTCACTTCCTTACAACAAAATGACGACCCGCATTTAAGAGTGTGGATATTTTTTGTTGGGAAAGCTGGACAAGGCTATCTGCATGTAAGATGGGGGAGAAGAGTAGAAGGGGAGTTGAAATGTGTAAAGGGGTGCAAAACGGAGGGAGACGAGGTATTTGATCCTCAAAATTGGGCAGAGAAGGCTGCAGTCGATGGTAACTTAGGGACGGCAATGCCGGTAAGCAGGCAAAAAGTGATGACGAGGACACCAATTGCTGACCACAGTTTTACCAACCACGCACTGCATCGATGAAGATAGGCGGGCTCATGGCAGCTGTAATGGAAAGGGAAAAACTTGCTTACCTCGGTCTAGACGCTAATTGCAGCTAAGCTCCCCAACCAAACTTACTTGAGCAGAGAAACAGAGTTACCGAAATAGCATCAATCCCTAGATCGAAATCTGCTTCCTCCATCTTCACATTGGCAATGACACCGAGACTGACTGACAACCAAAAGTGGTTCCTTACGTCATTCACTCGGGTAAGACTACTGAGGCTATGGGAGCTGGAATAGCTCTCGCCTCTCCGATTTGCTTATCGAATCTTCCATCCAAACATACTAGTTGACGGTAGGATCGTAATTCGGAATGCTAGTCAACTCTGACATAATAACAAGGTTTTCAACACTCGAGAGCTCATCATGTCCATCAGATTGACGTGTCAGGAATGGTAACGAAAGTTTTCATGCAGGTGACAAAATGTGTAACTTTCCTTTCCATTAGTTAGCGGCTAACGAAAGTTGGGAAAATAATTAACAAAAGCGTGTGTAATTAAGGTGGCAGAGAAAGAAATCAAATATCCCACTAACATGCACCCCGACTATTCTGCGTTGATTGCACTTCACGTTGCTTTAGGAGCACTTATATGATAATTCAAACGGCTAGTGGGAAGGAAAGGAATGCTGTGTTACCACAACTTGGTATCGACGAACAGGAGGAGGTATGTGTCACAGAATTGTTTCGGTAAATCTTAACAGCGGGTAGAGGGAAGTAAAATCTCACAAATCGCCTGGTGAAATTCTAGCTTGCCACTTTCACACCCGGATTTTCTCCTTTAAGCAGGTGCTTATAGCTCGTTTGCTTTCACCTCGCAGCACAACTTGGCTGTCCTACATGCCTATACTGCAGTAGGCCTAACTGTGGAAAGCTAACCGTTGTGAGTCATGGAAGGGAAGTTTGGCTCTGTGGTACAACCTAGCATCGCACATGTAAGCCTTTACCTCTGATTTCTCATTGTAAACGGGTAATGAGGCGATGTGTTTTCCATTTCAGGCGGAAGGTGCTTGGTTCAAGAATATTCGGCATGGCCGCGGCTACTTTGACAACAAGACTTTTTAGTTTTAATCGAGCAGTCTTGTGCTCTATTTTGTTCTAAGGAAATACCAAAACTTATTTAGGGGATTTATGCACTTTCTGTGTTTCTTGATAAAGTTGTCATGTAGGCGGCACTTCCCTAGTCAACTGGACGAACAAATTAGGCTGGTACAGCCTAGCATTTGTCGGTGACATGTATCTTTGCAACCGTAAGGGTTTGCTCTCAACTAATTACGCAAAAGACACGTGATTGCGTAGTCCTCCAGAGTCTATGAACAATCTTCTACAGAAGGAACAGGACTCGTGAGTAGTAACAGTGTCACATGATACGAGGGGGATTATTGGTATCTGCTTGGAGATTGGCCAAGTAGTGCAGTAACGTCAAAGTTGTTGACACATTTACCGCCGGTTTTTTCCCTGAAGGCATCAAAAAGGGCTCTAAGTCGGACGTAACTTGGGAAGCGCAAATTTCGGAAGTGTTGATACCAGGTAAGAGACCCAGTTGGTATTAGGACACTGAGGTGGTGAAGAGCATCCGTATGCATTAAAGTGCCTGTCGAGGATCATAATTCACAATTGGCAGGTTTAGAAATCCGCCTTTGAATGTCTCTATAAAGATGGTATCAATAGCTTACTGCGGCTATTTGCGACACTACTTCCATGAGGTCACTGTACAGAGCGTTTATGTGACTGCTTGCATATTAAATACTTCGTTTCTAGGAACCATTCTGTAAATTAGAGGAAGAAGCTGCCTTCAGTAGCGGCCAGATGACAGAGCCATGTACATTTTCAAAGCCTTTGAACATTTCCTTCGATGTAATATTTATTGTGGATGTCGGAGGTTTCGACCACCTACCAAAGTGCAATCCATCATTCCTTTGAATGATTGCTACATGGAACTCAGATGTCATGCACCAAAGACAGAGACGCGATGTTTCTTGCGTGCTGCAGTGGGTAGTGGAGATTCGCAGCATCCTACCAGTAAATTCATTTTGCCTCGGCGGATGGCAATAGCAGTAGCAACAGCGGTCATGACCCTGCCTCCCAACCAACTCACCTCTGCCTTTATCCTACACGCCGATTGAGGTTTATTGCTCAAAATTCTAAGGGAACACAGTGGTAGGAGATCTGCAAGTTCACTTTCTACTGGTTACATCCATTTTGCAATGAGATGTGTGTGTTTCTTGACCACCTCTCGTTCAAATGCTGCATTCAAGCGAACATGTGGGTGCATCGTAAAGCCAATTTGTTGTTGGCATTTCACTTCTTGGGGCTGGAAATCAAGGGGTCTCAAGGAAGATGGTCGAACGTGACTCTAGCTATCACCTCACCAAATCCTATCTTGATGTTTTGCCCTTTCAGCTTGGAGTGATTGTAACGCGCCTACGCGATTTTCGAGTGGCCAACTCGTTCTCTTTTTATTTGATGTGTAGCATGCGGAATAGGTGCGCCACGGTAGGCTGTCAGCTATGGCAGACACTTTGCAACACTACGGTTCGTCATCGAGCTCTGGCTGGGTACCAATTAGTTCTTTATCAAAATCTGCCGTTTAGATCGTAAAACGTCCTGCAGACGGACCCCATCCGACACATTTCGTCTAACATAAAGTTGTCGCGCCAACTTATGTCGTTCAATGATTTGTTAAGCTTCTAAGGCGAGCTGTTTACCTGTTTGTTACAAAATAATCGCCTTCGACATCGACGCAGTGTGCGATAAGACACGGGAACACGTGAAGTGGTGTCCGAAGGTTTTGCTTAATTCACACTCGGCCTACACTTCTCACTCCGCGTTTTATTGCAAAGGATGCATCTATGCAGAATTGACCCTATAATCATATAAGATAACATGCCACCCTTGATGATGGATTTGGCCACATTAACACATCAGTCGCAATGTAGTTGCTAGAGTCAATCATTTACCACCAAACAAGCATAAGACTTTTGAATCAAAACAAAAATATTAGGCCGAGCTATAGTCCTAGATGCTTGTTTAGTCGAACGAACCGAATGAGGAGCAAATGAGTGGCTAGGACGAACATCCGATCCGAGAAGGTTCTGTGGCTCTTCCCATGACGAGGCTGACTCGGATTCTCCAAAGGCTAAGGTGATTTGGTAAGTCAAAACGTGTTGAGCACTGCTGTTAGTTTTGCTCAGCACTTCATCCCAGTCTTACCCCAACACGTGGCATACATTTATTTGTTAGTGAGCAGGGGATGGGGTACGATGGCCACCTTCTTGTTTAAAGATATCTGCTGGCAAAATATTGGAAAGCAGCGCGTATTACAGCCAAAGCAAAATGATCAGAAAAAGTGACAAACTGCTGTCATGATGCCCTGCGGCATATGCAGAGACTAGTAGTAGTGAAGATCGTCGACCTCTAGAAGGGCTCTCTGTTTGGTGAAGTGAACTGAAAGGGACGAATATAGCATAGTGTTCACCATTCTGAGGGGTGACGCCATGACTTTCCATCTTTCCTTATTCACCCACATTTTGGTCTGCTTCAACTGTTTGAGCATCTCTACTACAAGTGGTGAATAACGAACCATCCATCCATCCACCCATTATTCCACCCTTCAAATTCCCGGACAGTAGCGTGCCGCTACTGATCGAAATGAGCAGAGACGTCTAGATGAAGAACCATTTGGCCTTCAAATGCATTAGTTGCATAGTCATGGAACAGGCATCTCGTCGCAGGATAGACGTCGCCAATCTACGACAAGAGGGAAAAGTAAACTGTAAGCTCGCATACCCTTAAAAACCGTGTCCTGTTTCAAATACTATGTGCGAAAACTTCATTAGATTCTTCGGTTAAGGAAGGAGTACTTTGTATGTGAATTAGAAATTATCATCGTTGTTGCTGTTGCTGCACGCTCGCGCGACCAGCTGCAGCATGCATGGAAACCTGACCCTGTATTTTGTCCATAATATCCGTGTTCCATCCGCCTGTCTTTCAAATGAATAATATACTGTACTTTAGCGGATAATCGTAAACTTCAGCGTTTGGAGGAATGATGGATTTGAAGGGCTGTCAGGCGGTTTCTGAAGTGTGCATGTGCCTGTTAACTCACTGCTAATGAAGACCGCACTTTCCTCCATGGCACAGAATGGCCCCAACTCACGTGGTCTCTAGTGTACCAACAACCATGCAATGCTGTGCACGTTGATTTCAATGGGGAATGATCGTAAATAGCCACCGTACAGGAAAGCAGTAGGCCACTACCACCAGCCTCTTTAAGACAACCGAGGTCCACCATCTAGGCCGACTATTCGCGAATTTCCTTTCCCCTTATTCCCCCCAATACAGAGAGGTGCTGTCCTCCACCTCACTGTCCTAACACCAGCCAAGTCTCTTACCCCGTGCCAACGCCATTAGGAGGGAAGCAACCAGTGGTGGGAGTGTCGACAACTCAGCTGTCACTGAATTATCTGCCCAATCTCCAAGCAGTTGGCATTCGTCTACTTTGCAACAAGATAAGCTGTAACTACTAGAATGTCGTTTTCCTCTTTGGGAGATCATTTATGAGCTCTAGTGGAGCAATCAGTCACATGCATCATGCACCATCGAATGAGAAGAGATCCAAATGATTGCAGGGATACTTGCCGCTGGCAATCACTGATCATTGTCAATCCAACACTTATCGTTGTTGACTAGGAAACTACCGCCCACATGAAGGAGTTGTCCAGAAATGTGATAAAGTTAACCAAGCCAATCCATAATAAAGTTTGTCGTTTGGTAATAATAGAGAGAAAATGGAAGACTGCTTGGTCCAATCTAAAAGGTCCCGGCTCGAGGGCTGGCTGCGCCCGACTCAGCCATGCCGTGTATTCTTGTATTAAGCATCAGTGGTCTGAAGGAAAAATACATCACCTTATCACCCTTTTGCAATGAGACTTCAAAGAATAAGGCTTGCTCCAGTCATGGTAAGCTGCATGATTGCATGAGCATACTTACTTCACTTCACGCGCAACGAAGAGCAATTCACAGTCAGGCCTACCACAGTATGAGCAATGGGGACGACCAAGTTGTGCTGATTTGTGGAAGCAGGTGAGAAATAAGTATCTGCAAGAAAGGCGAAAATGCGAGCATGAAAGCAGTATGCTACAATCCTGCAAGGAGATGCGAGCCATTTTTACTCGGCCATTTGCAATTGCATAGAAGGGCAGGTCGATGCACCCATTTGCTGTGCATTCAAGAAGAGAATGAATAAGCGGTCTTCCGATGCATCATCTTCACCCATGTACATCGGCTTCCCTAAAATGGAGCCATCTCGCCTCTTTCTACTAAACCCTCACTTTGTGGGCACCTAAGAGCAGAAAAGCGAATTGTTCATCTATCTTGCTTGCATCTGCAACTTTCAAGTTACTGAATGACTCGTCTAAGTGGACAGAATCCAAGGCATCATTTGAAATGATAAAGGATTGATCAAGAAATGAGACAAGTGAGTTAGCTCACCATCGTGCAAGATATCACTGTATCTTCGGAGGCTGCAAAAGAGCCGGTAGCTGCATTCGCAGAAAATGCACATGAAACATTCCAATTCTAGCAAGAGGCAAGAGGAACTGCATTCATGATAAATCGAGTGAGAGTAATCTTGGCAGCATGAAATGAAGCATGAGGGGCTTGATTACGTGGCTGAAGTGCATTAAGTGAATGAAGGTCGAAATGCAAGACATGTGGAGGCACGTGCCTGTGTGCACTGCTTCAAAATGAGACCAAATTTGACGGTGGTACCTAAAGTGCCGAAGACAGAGAGGACAAACCACTGTCATGGTGCGCTGTGCCGAAAGCGGGCACTGCAAGTGGTGATATGACTGCCTGAAGACGTCTTACTCTCCACGTGAAAGAGCGTCGATCAATGAATGGGACTCGTAGTGTTAGAGAGGTGCTCTCGGAGGTCAGATTCGACTTAACATATTAGCTCCTTGTGTGGTGACGCCAGGCTCTCTCTAACGTAATTGTACATGGCCTAGTGTACCGCAATACTACGGCATGGACTAATTGTAGGTCCTCAGAAGATGCGTCACTCTTCCAGTTCCTTTGCCTCTGGTATGTAGCAATGCAGAGAAACCACCTCGTTTTCTTTTCTCGAAGCACTTGTGCTGCCAGCTGTAGTTTGTTGAAAAGGCACTTCCTTTTGCCTCCTCTTGGCGCATGGCCAAAGGACATGCTTGTCCCTTTGGGAGAGGCATGTTTACTCCCATTCATAGGTACTAGACCATTTTCCACGCTGTTCTGCTTCTTGATCATTAGACATGATCGCTGATGATGTAGTGGTTGCATAGCTGCCCTCTCGGTCTTTCATACTTCTCTCCTCCTATCACCCATGCGAAATCGAGACTGTAGGTGGAAGGGAGTGTGAGATTGTAAGGTTTGCGGCAAACCTTCACGTGAGCTGTGCGTGGTCGTCCTTCCCGCCTGAGGTAAAAATGCTTCGCAGAGAAAACGAATGCCGAATCGGTGTTATCTGAAACGCGCATTACTCGTCCCGTCAACTTCACAATGCACAGCTGCATTCCTACGAGGCTACTAATTGTAGGTCCTCAGAAGATGCGTCACTCTTCCAGTTCCTTTGCCTCTGGTATGTAGCAATGCAGAGAAACCACCTCGTTTTCTTTTCTCGAAGCACTTGTGCTGCCAGCTGTAGTTTGTTGAAAAGGCACTTCCTTTTGCCTCCTCTTGGCGCATGGCCAAAGGACATGCTTGTCCCTTTGGGAGAGGCATGTTTACTCCCATTCATAGGTACTAGACCATTTTCCACGCTGTTCTGCTTCTTGATCATTAGACATGATCGCTGATGATGTAGTGGTTGCATAGCTGCCCTCTCGGTCTTTCATACTTCTCTCCTCCTATCACCCATGCGAAATCGAGACTGTAGGTGGAAGGGAGTGTGAGATTGTAAGGTTTGCGGCAAACCTTCACGTGAGCTGTGCGTGGTCGTCCTTCCCGCCTGAGGTAAAAATGCTTCGCAGAGAAAACGAATGCCGAATCGGTGTTATCTGAAACGCGCATTACTCGTCCCGTCAACTTCACAATGCACAGCTGCATTCCTACGAGGCCGTTGTGGGTCAGTCGGTGTTCCCAACCGTCTAAGTTCCCGAGAATGCCAGCAAAATAGAAAATAGGGCATTTCATGCAGAGATGAATGAGTGCATGCGAGAATGCTGGCATGCAAGAGAAAGGCACGAACCATAGGCAGCAGCTGTCTGTTCTTCAAAGCGCACTTCACCCGGTCACCGGCAGACTGGGTGCATTGATGCATTGAGGAGGGCGTGTGTGAGCCTCTCGTACGCACTAAACAATTCTCCGTGGTGGCCTAGCTCCTGATGATTGGGTGTAATCCCTGATGCCGTGATCGTTGTGTAGCTGCGCCTTCGGTATTTTACCCTCCTCTCCTCCTACAGCCTGTGCCACACCGAGACATCATCAGTTGCAGAGAGTAAATGCTTGCAAGGCATATGGCAGACCTACTAATCGGGGATCAGCACTCTCACGTAAGAGTTGTATGCCTGAGCGTCTCGCTTAATGAGACAGGCTTTATGTGTTTAGTAATGCAGAGGAAACGAAGAGCGACTGAGTGTTCTCTGAACCACACTTCATTAATCGCACCAAATTCACGATGCTCAGTTGTGTTCAGCAAAGGCCACCATGCGGTACATGGAGTCCCAACTGGTTCATGCTCTGCAAAGTGCCTTCAAAATGCACCATAAACTGTTTATTGCTGAGATTAGTGAACACATACTAGAACACTGACTTGTAAGCGGCAGCCAAAGACTCTTGGCAACACCTGTCCGTTTGTCGCAGTACACTGCACCACTTCAGCGAGAGACTTGATTCGCGTGTCGTGAATATTTCTGAATGCAGCGAATGAGCGAATTCTGGTCCCCGTGAATATAAGTCGCAAAGGTTTCGACTCGTTTCTGCCCACTGTCACTACGTATCCAAACAACTCTGAGAGGAGTGTCTGCCCCATCTCGTCCACGGCCAGTTACTTGACCATGATAAGCCTCTCTTTCCCACTCCCTGTTCGGATCGTTTCCGTGGTTGGAAATAGGTTATGGGGAGAAGGCGTCAGAAGAGAAGCGTGTGTTTGCGAAGTAGCAGAGCGTGAGGTATACTGTGGCGTTTGTCAAGCCACTTGACGAAGTGCTTGTCCTTCGTGGGTGAAGTCAACAGCGTCGTTAGTGGTGTTAGGGGCTCAGTGCTTACTCCCTCAAGTTGCAGTTACTTTCATTTCATTTGCAATTGTCCTATTCAGCTATAGTTGCTATTGTTTTGCCAATCAGAACACTTCGTCCCCCTCCTCTTTAGGCCGCAAGGCAAGATCGCGACTGTAATCCCTAGACCATGCGCAGTTCACCTTAGCTTGTGAATTTTGAGCATGGAAAGGTTTGTCAATCATTCCTAGAATTGTCGAAGTTGGGAAGGACAGATTAGAATGATTGCTGCCAATTTTCCCCTAATGCAGTCCAAATTAGCCGAGGCGACGCATTGAGGGCACAACGTAAGCAGTGCACTTCTCAGGTGGATGTGCATGATATCGCGTCTGTGAGTGAGTACTGTCGAATTGTGGGCTGACGAGTTGGCTCCTGCACAAGCATTCATCATCATCAGAGAGTGACCACTAGACACCATCCATTAAGCAAGGCCAAGGCAATGATCTCGCACGCTGAATTCGCCATGCAACGTCTACTGAGCAGCATTGCAGTGGCGCTAGTAAGCAGAAGCAAGGTGCCGCGTGCTGAGGGAAGGCGATGTGTGGTGTGTGGATTCGTGACGACAATTTTCCATCCCACTTCTTCACAGTGAAATGGAGCTCTTCACTCATGTGTGTGGATACCATCTGTAACGAAGCGCAGGCAAGTGACATAGAAGGCATCACTATCGTTGCATTGTCAACCACGGCAAGGTCGGCCGGCCATCAAGCTGGACCCACATGTAACTCAGCCGCGTAACGCTACTGAGTCTTTGGAAGCGAGACCAGATTTCGCCTCTCCGTTGTGGTCGTCGAATCTTCGGTCTACACATGCTGGCTGATAGTGGAATCGCAGGCCTGAAGACTCCTCCTCCATGGCATAATAACAACGCTCCCAGTACTCGAGAGTTTGCCACATCAATCAAATCTCGCCCCTACTTACAAGTGATAGACATCTCGGACAACTTCGATCCTCGCTGGTCAGCGAAGACAAATCCTCGACAGACGCATGACGAGACCGACCTTCCCACCTAGGGCAACAATCCACTCCATGTGCTTGCAGCAGTTGCAAGAGCAGAAGATAAGCAGCACTTCGAATCTCAGTGGCACGTGGCATTGGAAGGGCAGTGATGAGAGTGGTGGAGATCAACGAAGTGACAATATTCCCCAGCATAGCGAGGCAGATCAGGATAGTTGTTGAACAGAAACGTAATTGGTTGGAAATGCAAAAGAAGGAATTAGAAGTGGTCAAAGAGAGGGATTGAGAGGATTGAAAGTAGCTGTAGTCGAGGCAATGCTGGTCTTCTGAAATTAGAGTGGATATGGTGAAAAGGCTGGATGCTGGGCATGCACCACTACTGCGGGATTTTGAGCCAACGCCTATTGGGATTGGGAAGGCTGGATTGCTTGAATTGTGGTTAGTCACGTCAAGGTCTGTCCGTCAAGCTGGCGTTAAGGCAGGTGTGTCAAATCGGAAGTAGGCGAGTTGCATCGTGCATTAGTTGTTAGGAATGAGAATGGGTGTGGTTGACAGGCACATGCCTCCGAACTTGGGACGAATTATGTCCTCCTAGAGGCGTTCACGAGTGAAGACTACACACTTCCGTGAACGCCCATTCAAGGCCGCAACAGGGCGAATTGAGGGGACAGCTCGAAAGTGACCGAAAGAGCAGAAAATTGGAATGTATCCCAGTAGGCGAAATCGTAACAACGCCAAATATTGCTCTGCTATAGTTTGAATTAGATTATCACGAACCGGAAGGGTGGTGAGGATGGATATGCTTACCGGGGAAACCGCAAGGCATTACCTCAAGAGGACAAATTCCCAGTCATTGAATCAAAGCTAAACCAAGTGCTACGGCACCAGTGTTTGAGAGGTGGGTAATTTAAAGCTGCTAGAAGGTACATAATAAAATTTTAGGGAGTAACTTACACAAGTAAAAATGCTCCAACTATCAAGAAACCGAGGCATGTCGCAGCTAGAAAATGTTGTTTAATGCCATGGAACACTTTCTGATGCACCTCACTTGCCAGGTGATAGGGAATGGATGAATCCATGCACTCTGTGATGGTCAACACGAGGCCACAAATGCGGAAACACCGAGGATGGCGTAGACGTGTAAAAGGTGACTTTTAATTCAGCCCCATGGGTAAGCCTAAGGATGCCATTTGGAATTCGGTGTCGCCTCGATAACATGGCTCGGGAGGTCTCTAAGACTTGTTTGCCCCTAAGCTACAAAATAGTTATCTAGCAGTGAAAAAAGGTGACAATTTGGTCAAGTGGATGCGTAGAGAACCAAACCGAACTTCTTTCGAATTGGATTGTTTCTAGGGCACCATATATGCATTGAAAATGGCGAAGTCTCAAAATCGTTTCTCCCATTCCATGACAAGTTTTATTTTCAATGCATTATTATTCGAGTTGCCAACAATCGGAATTGAAAGAAAAAATGAGCTAACCTGACTCGTGAGAGGGTGATTGTTGACAGGATTGGGCTGCATTACACCTCCTGGTGTTGCCCGAGGGTTCATTGCAGAAGCAGGCATCGGTCCAGTTGCCCCACCAATCGACTGCTGCTGCTGCGGCTTTGACTTGCCAAGACCTGTCCAGTTGACACTCCTACTCCCACCCATAGTGCTTGTGTTAAAGTCAGACAACTGACTGACAGTTTCGGCCAAACGACTGTCCAAGTCGCTTGCCGCAGTAATGATTGGTGATTTCTGTGCCAAGATACTACAACCACTGGCAGTGGCGATCGCGGATCAGCCAAATGGATTGGGGGGAAGGAAGGGATTGTTGGGATTGGTGGCTGCAGAAGTCGACGAGGGCTCCCACAGAGACTGAGGCAGTGGACGTGCTTGTACTGTCGTGATAGTGGAGAGAGCCATTTGACTGCTGGGTGCAGGCAAAGCTGGCAAAGAGAAACACCGAACGGCGAGTCAACAATACCGCCTACGGAAACTGGCTTAATTGGGCAAAACACAAACCAGGTTGAGGGGAGAAGACGTCAAAGAGACTGGATGCAGTCGCAGCCCTGGAAGCACTACCACCACTGGTCGGACCTGGAGAGAGTTGAAGCACGTCCACACCACTGCTTGCATGGCCCGGTGTTGTGGCAGAGCAATTTGCACGCGCTTGGCTCACAAAGGTTTCCAGACGCTGTCGTTCCTCCCCCATAATGCACTGCTGTTCAGTGGAGAGGTTCTGGTGATTCGACGCATCTCGAAGGAGAATCAAATCTCGTGCCACTGCTATGATGGTTGATGGTAATGAGAGGGTGGGAGACGCTTTGCTTCTAGAGATGTGAGACTGGAAATGCGAGTGGACCTACAAATCGTTGGAGTTTTGCCTTCCAATTGGGCTAGATGACCTTGCAACGCGTTTAGTAGGGAAGTTGGTAGTGGCTAGAAGCACACCAGTGAAGAGTTCACTCGGAGGTGCCTAGAATGCGGGTGGGTGGAGTACGTGGTTTAGTGGTGCTAGCTGATGGCAGGCAGAGAGTGCCTCCTTGAAACATGGAAACTCACATCAAATGCTAGGAGTGCATCGATTTGGCGTTTCAGTGGGGGCAGAGCCCTGACTAGCTGCATTGGAAGAAGAGTGCAGTGGTTGCCTGAATAGGCTTAGGAGTAGAGGAGGAGGACTTCCAAATGGGAAGGGGAGAGGCCTGCCTTGGCATACGGCACCGTCTTCATGCTCACATCGTCAGTTCTAGAGAAAAGGAAAAGTAGGCGTAAGTATGAGCAAGCTGAGTAGGTGTGGGAAGATGATGAACAAGCCGGTGGAGAAAGCGTGTCAGTTAGCCAACCAGGCGAAGAGAAGCGTGTACATAACCGTGTGTCCCGAGGGCGACCCAAGAGGGAGGAAGGCTCGCACACACGCAAGGATGGAACTGAGGTCAAAGCCAGAAGCGGGATAACTGGCACGAAATAAACGGTGGAGGGAGAAGGAGGAGGGAGGGGAGAAATAGCACTTGTGAAATGGAGAGGGTTGCTTTGTCCGACTCTGTTGGTGACCTAACGTACGACTGAAAAGTAGTGAAAGCTTTTGAACATCCTATGAACCGGGACTCGAAGCAATACTTCAGCGACCAGCGGTTCGCTTATGGACTTGGGGATGTGGGCTAGCTGGCGAGGATTAAGATAGCAAGTTGGGTGGCGGTTAACGTAAGGAATTCCTCTCTGGTGGGAGATTTTGGCTGTTTTCGCTGCGGAGCTACGTGCCATCAGGTGGAGGATGTTGGGCGAGATAAGGGTGGATGAAAGCAAGGCAATTTGAGCAATGCGCAAAAGGGTGGTTGGATGGGTGGGCTGGAGTACGAGCAGGCCCTGACTAAGAGGACGTTGTTGCGCAATGCGATGTCACGACACATTGGGCGATACTCCAGTTGACCTTGGTGTTGACAGTGACACTCGGAATGGGGTTTAGGTGGTGGGAGGTGATGACGGCATAAGATCTGGCTTATGGGGAATTCAGGCAATGTCTCAACATTCGCAGTCGTGAGGGAAAGTGGTAATGCACCATAGATTTGAGATTAAAATGTCCCATTTAACGTCATGTTTCCAAAACACCAATGGGCATTTTCAGAAGAGATGTATGGTAGGTTTTCAGCCCATCGATGCATCTTGCAATCTCACACGCACCAGAGGTGGGAAAGAGCCAAATGCTAGTGTCGGTGCGCCTACTTTACCAATGTAAAAGTGTTTGCATTGGCAATGAGGCATGAGTGTGAAGTAACTACGAGCGCACCGCCCCATCAGCGTCAAGCCTTGTGTCACTGTGTTTGCATGAGGTAGTCGCGTACCCTCCCATGCTTGTGTACGTGGCTACAATACACAAGCACGTGTTTATGATCACAAAATGGTGGTCTTCCACTCAAATCCATCCACTCACACCGCACTTACGAGAGCGAACTTCGTTCATGTGTGCCGCAGCTGACTGCGGCAATGTGCAACATCACACTCCTGACTTCATTTTGCCCCGCATGCTGGCAGCATCAGCAGCCCTAATAACTTCTGCACCGCATCCACGCAACCGCTGCCTTTGCCTTGCAATCAGATGGAGTTCATAAAGCTAGTGTTCTAAACAGGCCACCGTGTTGAATGCTGTGCGAGCTTACAGCTTACTCCTTCCTCCTCTCCGTGGACTGACAACCTCCATTCTGCGACGATGCGCGTGTTGCTTGACCACACGATTGATGTATTTGGAGGCCAAATGCTTCCTCATTAGGCCTCTCAATCAGTGACGCCTCGCAACTGTCCGAAATCGCGAAGAGTGGAACGATGGATGGGTGGTTCGTTTAATCACCCCTCGCAGTAGAGGTGTTCAAGCAGTTCGAACAGACAGAAGAGTGGGTGATTAAGAGGGGATCAAATGTCGCGGCTTCACCACTGATAGGGTTGGTTGACGTGCCATGTCCGTCGCTTTGAATGCACCATGTATTCACTGCTGGTCCCCTTCAACGTCGCAACGAACCATTGCCAAACTCAGGCTTATTGTGAAGCAGTAAACACAGACACGTACAAGCAAGTGCCCCACGCACCCACTCGCATCCATTTGACTTTCAACCCTTTAATGCTCTTAGTGCAATTAGACAAGATGTCCAAGTTCCTTATTAGTTGATGTCAGCAGACACCTCGTTGAATCGAGAGAATGCAAAAAGCGTGTTGCGTGAGCCTCAGGTGAACTCGCTGTGAAGCTTGATGAAAATATTTACGGCGATCAGGTACAGATTGACTGTATTTCACGCATGACGTGCAATTCAAGGTTTGACCAAATCCAACATGCGCATAGCAACACTTAGAACGCCTTCCACGACCTGATGACTGCCATGCTGCATGCAGTGCTCAGATGTGCCACTTTTGTAAGTGGTCACTTTCTGGGCGCTTCAAACCTATCAATTTCTGATTGCTCCTCCCACCATTCCTGATGGATATCCTGTGTTAAGTGCGGTTCTGTAGGAACGTGGCTACTTCGGTGGCACACATCTGTAGCAATGGTGGAAGGAAGAAAGCGAAATTATTTGTATGTAAAGACATGCAGGTGTGCTGCGATGAGGGTGATTAATCATGGCTCACTGGACACAAGTGGCAACATCAAATGAGCATAAGTGTACGTTGATGGGCCAAAATGCTAGGCTTTCTGTTGGTGGTAGACATCGGCGCAATAACTTCACTGCACGAAACCCTCCGTTCAACCAACTTATGCTTACACGATCCCAACACCACTTCCATAGTTCGCATTGGCCAAACATCCGAGTCATGTGTCGGGTTTGAGTAAAAATAAAAAGGAAGGCAGGAGTTAAATCCCTTCCGCATAAGGTTTTTACTATTGTCAAGACATTATTAATCGAGAAAATGACCTGAATGAAACAAGCGTAACAGGAAATTGTGTTGTTAAATATTGAGTCATTGGATATGAATTGGCATGTTATCGTTGGGAGACACGAAGGAAAGGCGGCCAGGCGCATATCCTGCATCACGGCACCCTATAATGGAGAAATATGTGTCGGCAATCGCAGGTTACAGGCCGTAATAGTTGGCGATAGTTGGTGAAACACCTAAATATAGGCACTTACGTGGACTTCGCAGTAGTTCCGACGGTTCCGTCGGGGCCGCCTATTGCTATGTAAAATATGTGTGTAAATGTGTATTTTTATGCTCAAGTAAAGCAACTATTAGTTGTGTTGCGAGAAACATTACAGCTGAGACATATCAACACAGTTAACACTTGTTTTCAAGTTCTGGTGCAGAATGTACCAAAACGGAGGAAATTGTGGCCTTGCAAAACGGAGTTGCGTGCGCAGACTTACCATTAGCCTTTGTAGCAATAACTTGGGTGTACTTCTGAACGAATGTATAAAGGCGCACTATTTCCACAGTCACATTGTAGGTCGTTTCGGGTGTTAGTCCCCCGAGAGTGAGGCTTCCATCAGAGAACTCTGTGAAGTTCATTGTGAAGAATATGGGAGAAGGTGTTGCTGCAGTTAGGATAACTACGTCCGCGTAAGATCGAGACACTTTTGAAAAATCCCAGCCTAACGTAATGGAGGTGGGACCAATGTCGGTCCAGTTGAAGCATTGTTGAATCGAGGATATTTCCTTCGTTGGTGCTCCTGTCGTTTCCACATCATACAAAGCAGGATAAAGCCATTGATGAGCAAAGTGATGAAGTCTTACGTTTCATTTAATAACGAAAATTCTGATGTGTGCACCTTAAAGTATGAAAGCAATTTTAGCCAGCAAAAGCGTTAAATGACTTAATCTGACTTAACTTAAGCGGTGTGTGCCGCGTTGGACAATAACAAGCAGGCACTATTCAGGGATACGCAGTCCTATGTGAGGGTACCAATTTTGCAGAAATACAATTTCCACAATGTCAACCTCCCATGTGTCTCATGATGCCAGTGGGACCTGAGCGTGGAATTATTACAAAGCGAGTAAATGTTGCTACTTAAAGTGGATATGCAATTTGGGGTGTCGCGAAATGCATGCATTTAGAGTAGCCATGAGGTGCGAGGCAAGAAATGTAAACAGCTCTGTCATAACAATAAAATAGCATTTCATTTTTGTTCTAGGCAGAATGTACCACAAAGGAAAAATATGGAGTTGCAGAAGGGAAGTGCGTAGACAGACTTACCTCTGCAGGCTGTAATGATAAACTGGTTGTAATAAAGAGCGTATTTGTTGAAGCGCGCCACTGTTACAACCATAATGTAGGGCGTACAGCGTCTCAGGCCTCCAAGAAGGAGTTTCCCATTTTTAAAAGCTGTAGCGTTCGATATGTGGACACGATAAGAAATTTCCAATGCATCTAGTGCAATTAACTTTGCATAGTCTGCTCCCAATTTGTCAACATTCCAGCTTAGCTCAACGTGCCTAAAACCAATGTGGCTCCACCTGAATGTTTTTGGAAGCGGAAACCTTCCCGCGAGTGGCCCTTTTATCTTTGACACTATATAGAAAGAAAGAGGGAATCATTATTGAGCTAAGATGTCGAAGCCATGTGTTTCATTTAGCAATGGAAATTCTGATGTATGCACATAACATACCTTCCCCTGCACCACTTCCCACAGCCCATACGGTGGTCAACAATAGCACGAGGCTGAATTGAAGAACGCTCTTCAACATGCTCAACGTGTTGCACTCACAACTCACTGCGCATTTATAGCAATACCCCACGTTCATGTTAGCCTATAAGGTACCTTGATGCTGACCTACAAATCCGCTACTGTTGTGTGCACACAGTGCAAGCCCTGATGTGCTGCTTCAATGGCTCAACTACAACCGTCAGGCCTGTCGTCATTAAAGTGCACAAAGTCCCAAATCATGTGAGTTGCAAAGCAGTAGCGCAATGGAGCTCGTGTTGATGTTCGTGTCACTTTACCTTTGACTATTTGGTCCAACATCTCCTAAGACATTGATATCAGCGTTCAAGTTCACATCGTCGGTTAGGCAATCGACTTCACCGAGCGAATGATACGACATCAAATGTGCACTGGTCAGCAGGTATGCAGGAATTTGCGAATGATTTATTAAATGCATCCACACACATACCACACAATTTAGGCATATACGGTCCGTATTATCATACCATGATGAGGAGTGCATTCTAAGTCTCTGGAGTTAGGAACCACCGAAGGTCCATCTTCACGCCCTCATTAAGTAACTCGTCCAGAAGCACTTTCGTCCAATGACATTTGCCCATGGTGCGATTGAACGCTTTCGCTTCACCAAGGTCCCCCTTCCTCCTCACTCGTCGTTATAAATTGAGTGACAAATGATAGGCACAATATTTAGACGCTCATCAGTTCGCGCTTCGAACCTCAAAATGTTTGGTTTCTACATAACCTGCAGCCAGCAATGCACACGATTCCCATAACCCGCATCTCTTAAAAATTTTATGGCCATGTTCACTCCAGTGAAGTTTTAGTACTTAATTTTCTCAATGCAATTATTGTTTAGTCGGCCTTAACACACAAATATTGAAATTAACGGCTGAAGTACATAGTCTGTGGCGCGACCTCGTTGCACTTTGATGCTCTTAGAAAGCTCTCTAAAACCACCACACGCACTATTACAACTCACGGACTTGGACTAACAGCAACGGCTCACCTGCCACCCGTTCACGTAAAAGCATTGTGAAATGTTCTGTGCAAAAGCCGCGCACTATTTAGAATTGGTGCTCTCTTCACATTAATGGGCTTCACCTCATCTTGCCTATCTACCAGCAGCATGTTAACCATAGCACAACAGGGTGACGCGTATTGTTTCCACCGTGGGAATCTTCTAAAACGGGGGAGGTATGTCGAGAGAGTTAGGGAGACTGGGCAGGATACTGACTGAAGCGTTTGCATTTTTGGATTGAGTTGTATGAATTGGGACAAACAATGCCTGGAGGGTGTCAAATGGCAGTCTGGACTGCTCCTCATTGCTACCTCAGCAGGACCCATCCAACATCACATTCGAGCATGTCGCGATTCCTCATTGCACGCAATGGCGAACTGTCGTGCATATGGAGACAGAACTTAACATTCGATGTCCTGAAACATCCATGGCTTTCATTCGTTATGTGCAAGCACCCTACTTCACTTGGATGAGTTCGCGTTATCACATGCCGGGCATGTGTTCATGCTGAGCCTCTCGCACTGTCGGCATCGCAGCTGCCAGTTTGTGGATGTTGGCTACTGTCATCACTGCGACAGCTTATACGATAGATTGGGAGCGTGTAGTAGACACAAAGGCGTTCATTAGCATTTCTCACCCTTGCCTCACCTGTTAGGATATTAAAAATAATACCATATCCAAGTTGGGCCTTCGTATTCCGACTCGTAAACTAACCTGCATTGAATCCACCATGCTTGTGCGCTGACCAAAACACGAGACGGAAGCCAGAATACACGAGGCTGGCATGTCGACTTGGTTTCCTGCTGCAAGGGAGGCACAAGGACCAGCAGTGGCATTAGTGAGTACTCTGAAGAGCAACGCATTCCTCCGTGCCAACGGGCAAATATTTTGACTACCTCGTGCAGATGTGATAGAATAGGGGCTCACCAGTCTGGGTGTGTGTTCACGCTGCTCACTGAATGGGTAGTAGTGCATTATGCTGGTTTAAAATAATGTGTGTGTGCACCAAGACTACTGCGTATTGCATAGCTTTACTGCAGGGGCTACAGTTCCAAACGCGAAGACATGACTACGCCAATCTCTTGGTTGTTGTACAAATTGACTTGGTCTTCTCCGGCACCTATGTGCACAATTTTGCAGTTCCACCACCCGCATTAAATGGATAACATTTGGCATTAGCCATTGCATCCTTTGCAATCAACCATCCTTCTAACTTGCCTTCGAGTTGTCTGCAATGTGGCAATAGCGCCTTGATGCATGGAACGGACATTTGAGACACTGTGCGGCGAACAGCTGGACTAATGCAGGTGAGCTTCCACTTTCATCGCAACGATCCGCTGCATTCCACAGCCCTGGCTCACAAATATCTTCTCTCCCCTATTACCTCGCTGCACCAAATAACCATTGATTGGTAAACCACTTGTAAGAGCATGGCAACCTGCTTTGACCTGCAAGAATTACAATGGACCCAACTTCCCATCTTACTATTATTATCACTATTATTTTTCCAATGACCATTTCCACTAATTATGTCTCTGTACACCCTACAACAGACACTGCTTCCCTACTCTGCCAAGTGCGAATCCACACGAATCGTCGCATGCCCATTTTCACCCAAGCAATCATTAATAGTGTTGCTCCCTCATATGTTGAATTGATGGCTGAAACAAAGAGCTGGTGGCCTGACTATGTTGCACTTTGATGCTCTTAGAAACTGCTCTGAGCCTATCATGCGCATCTTTGCAACTCACATTTTTGGGTCAACCGCAACGCCTTACCTGTCACCCGTTTTAGTACAATCATTGCAAAATATTCTGTGTGAAGTTTGCGCACTATTTAGAATTTCTTCTTTCGTCACATTCATTGGCTTCATTCTATTGATCCACCAGCAGCACATTGACCATTGTATCACTGAGTAGTGTAAATTGGTTTCACCTTAGGTGTCTTCGTAACATATGAGACGGATTTTGGAAGAGTTGGGGGACTAGGCAGGACTGCAGGCCAAATGCGTGCATTGTGGAAACAAGTTGGATGAATTGGGACAAGAAGGGCTTGGAAGGTGTCGTGGAGCACTTGATTGTAACGATATGCGCGAATGTGAATATCCGATTTAATGACGTCGGATCGTAAGCTCATTCCTGAAGCATCAGATGCATGTCAACAAACCTATGGAACCGCTGGCCTAGGTGATGTAAGGTAGAGGCTACATCAAATTCACACCGCCAGCTTTATGCAGAACGAACATAAAACATTCAAGGGAGGAGTCTCGGGTGCCAACCAAGCAGTGGAACTATTCACTGACTATGGTATTTCACGCATGATCCAATGCACCTTGCGTTGTAACTACAAAAATTTATTTATCTTCATTACCCTCCTTTGTTTTACATTACTTCTACTGAATCCGGAAGTGTGAGATTGCTATTGGCTGTGCTCTTGTCCAAATGTGGCACCTATTTAGCGAGACAGAAGGGATACTTTGGTGAAGAATCATGGTTGTGGCTCGCGTGTCTCCCAATGCCTTTGCTCTAACGACATTATAGCTTTGACATTGCTCAATTCGCCATGCAACGTC
>LWMJ02000160.1:105473-170550 GCA_001693035.2 Taenia asiatica | reverse complement strand
CAAATGTGTTGGAGAATTAGTCATAAACGCGCAGCACTCAGAAATGGAGATAATTGAAAACGAATGATGCTGTGCTAACTGCGAATGAAAACTGTGCTAATCGCAGTCTCCCTGGTACGAAGATGGTAACCTGTTCGCACACGCGGTGTAAGTGTAGGTGCTACTGTGATCTCTCATGGTGCTACCACCAGTATTCGAACTTGCACTGCACAATTGGTTGGAAGCATGTAAAAGCAGGCAACGTAGTGTTACCACCTCGCAGTTCCATCTAAAATTGATTTGTTTCAATCGTTTGGGAATGAGCTAGTCCTGTCTAATTTATTACTTCATGTGGAGAACTTTTGCCACAAAGGCGAGGACGACGATGACCTGGAGAATACCTCAATGTCAAACTGATGGGACTCATGAATCACAATCTGTTTTTACCTAACCTTTGTACAGATTGATGCAAGAGCGAAACACCAGCTTCTCATATTCGATAGTGGCATCAATTTTGCCAGATAATGATCCACTTAAACGAACGCGTTCATGTCGAATTTAGGATTAAAATGCCAGACGAGGTAGAAAGCAGCACTAAAGCCTTTGATGCAGACAAAGCTTCTGCAGCCGAAATTTTAAGGCTTCTTCGGTTAACAAAGAACGCTGATCTACATGCAGTGGTCTGAAACAGTGATAATGACGTCTCAAATTAGACAATGCACAAGTGTTTCGACCATCAAGATCTTTTTTGGTAATTTGCACAGATAATCGAATTTTTGTCTTGTGTTTACTATCTAACTGGGTAAGAGTGAATCCAATAGTGTAATGCATACGTGTCTGCATGCAAAGATATGCCTGCATCTACAATTTCGTGTTAAGTCAAACTAATTAGGAAAAAATGAATTTTATCAGTTGCTTTTACTTTGCTGTTGCAAATACGTGTGCATGAACAACAATTGCAATGATTGCCCCATAATTTCTTGCATAGACTCTTGCATTCGTCTAGCTGGAAACTTTTTTTGCCATTACAACCGCCTCTTAATGACTTCTTTCTAGTCTCTCACCTCTACAAATAATTCCAAATTTGCCCTTTAAGGTCATCGCCACGTGCGTGATTAATCTGCGTGTTGGTTCATTTGTTCGTGTTACTGGTTTCTCCAGCGTCAACCCATAGACATCAACAATAATTAAGGGTATTTAAGTCATTTCGGGGGCAAATCCCATCATTCGCATGCCTTGGAACTATGGAAACTGATCGCTCATATGTCTGTGTACGCTCCTACGAACTGGTTCAGTCGGTAGGCGAATGCATCAAAGGAACCGGGAGTCTGTATTGTTGCAATGCACAAATGAAAGGCATTTAGAGCGAGAGGTAAGTTGGAGTGGTTCCTGGTTCTGTGACACAGTTGCCTACACATTTGTTGGTATTTTTTGCTGCTTTCGCAAATTTTTTAAGACTAAATGAATCCCTTTTTAGGGTTATAGCGTTTGTCAATGTGTTTGCACCCTCAAGAAGTAATCGGACCCGCCTTGCCGAAAAAACTTGCAACTCGTCTTTGAAATGGACGTTGTTTCACTAGCCAAGTTTGGAGGATTGGCCTCTTTGTTGCCATGCTTTGGATAACTTCAACATGTGTCCCATTGCTTTGACTCTATGCGAAAGGTTGCTTTCTTCATTTTATGAGGTTCAACTTTGATTCGAGCTTCAATAGAAAGTAAGTTTGGGGCCTTCAAGAACGGTATCAGTGTGCTATTTGTGAAAAAGTCCTACATGGTGCAATAATGAAGTGCTTCATCTCTTTGAGCAGGTCATCCAACTAGGTTGGGGAGATGAATCAACGCAAATTAGCTGGTTGACAAGAATAAAAAAGAAGTTGATAGGTCAGAAGGGATAGGAGCAGCACTGCAGGCAACCGTTCATTGGCATAAGGCGGATCAGCGGGAAATCGAAATCTCAAATTCTATTACTACTGGCTACTCACTAGTAGTGTACTTGAGAAGTGTTTCCCCAATTGCGTAGGGAGTGCTTATTTGCTGAGATAAAAAGGTAGTCAAAGGTGGGAACTGGGAAACTATACAGAATAGCTCCCTAGCTTTTAACTAGGCAAAACTAGTTGGAAGGGCGACATCAGTTTGACATTGAGGTATTCTCCAGGTCATCGTCGTCCTCGCCTTTGTGGCAAAAGTTCTCCACATGAAGTAATAAATTAGACAGGACTAGCTCATTCCCAAACGATTGAAGCAAATCAATTTTAGATGGAACTGCGAGGTGGTAACACTACGTTGCCTGCTTTTACATGCTTCCAACCAATTGTGCAGTGCAAGTTCGAATACTGGTGGTAGCACCATGAGAGATCACAGTAGCACCTACACTTACACCGCGTGTGCGAACAGGTTACCATCTTCGTACCAGGGAGACTGCGATTAGCACAGTTTTCATTCGCAGTTAGCACAGCATCATTCGTTTTCAATTATCTCCATTTCTGAGTGCTGCGCGTTTATGACTAATTCTCCAACACATTTGATGGCAAAAGTTCTCCACATGAAGTAATAAATTAGACAGGACTAGCTCATTCCCAAACGATTGAAGCAAATCAATTTTAGATGGAACTGCGAGGTGGTAACACTACGTTGCCTGCTTTTACATGCTTCCAACCAATTGTGCAGTGCAAGTTCGAATACTGGTGGTAGCACCATGAGAGATCACAGTAGCACCTACACTTACACCGCGTGTGCGAACAGGTTACCATCTTCGTACCAGGGAGACTGCGATTAGCACAGTTTTCATTCGCAGTTAGCACAGCATCATTCGTTTTCAATTATCTCCATTTCTGAGTGCTGCGCGTTTATGACTAATTCTCCAACACATTTGTGGCACCAAGAATTTGCTCTCTGGGCGTGTAGTGGGCGTCTCGGTTGTATACATCCACATTTACAAAGACTCGAAACAGCCAAATTTCCCACTTCAACATGCGACGTATCTCTGTGTTAGGTTTAGCCTCAAACAGAGCGGATCTACTATTCATCCTGTCTCCATGTATACTTACACACGTCAATCTGGTGGTTGTGAGGTGATCCCTTGTTGACATCGTCCGTTTCTACATTTACGGCCTAAATGTCTGAAGTTTTGCCTTTATCACTTGCTCCTTATTTATTATCCTCCTCAACCCCACCTTGCTCCTCCTTTTTTTCTTATCTTCTGGTAATTAAGGGGCCAACCTATACGTATACACACCATGACAAACACCAAACTTTCACTCAAACAGTCAGACAGCCAACCACTCTTCTAGAGCGTTCCATTACAACGATGCTCTTCGTAGAGAATAGTCATAGGTTAAGTGATGAGTGCTGTCAATGTAAAGCCGTCCTTGTAACTGGTAATAAAATCATTTCCATTTGTATGCCTCATTGTTTGCTATGCTTTTCTACTCCTTGCCGCCAACCCTCTCTTATGGCTCCGGCACAACTCAGGGCAGAACAAAAATCGCCATAGTCAAACAGGTGACCGCAGTGAATTAAAACAATTTGAAGATTCGCCCAAATGGCATGCAATATAAGCAACAACCAATGTGCTCCATTATAAAAGGTACTTTCGTCGCATTCAAATGGAATGGAGCCACCCAAAGGCTACTAAAATGGTGGGACTGGCTACCAGAAAAAGCTGCATGCTGATTGGCTAAATAGGCCCGTGCTTTCAAAAGACCTTTGGTCAGTAGTCATCATATTCAAATGCAAATGAAAATGAGTAGAGAAACACCCAAAAATGTAGAAGGAACCACTTAAAATGCAAAATAGGCTCTACCATTTTCCTAGCAGGAATCCTAAAATAAAAAGGAGAGGAGATATTATGGTTATACTTAGGAGAACAGATTGATCAGTCTGGGAAAAGCAGCTGTGTAGGCGGTGATGTTAAAAAGCATTGATGCATCATTCCTCAACATAGCCGGGAGTGCATAGAGCGATCTTCTTTTGCATATCTTAGCTTAATTCAAGTATTTAGCTGGGACCATTCTGAGGCCTCTAAAGTTGGTCATCATGTTTCTGCTGCCGATGATCGTCCACTTTACATGCAACCAGGTATAAGAACTGTATGCATGAGTGGATAAGCCCTCATCTGCTCGGGTAGAATAGCAGCAAGTAGTAGTAGTAGTGATGAGTTTTCTTCTGAATTGACACTCGTGTTTTCCTGCAATCGGTGTCGTCATCGACTAATTGCATGCTGTGGTCCACAGAGTCAAACGTATGGAAGCAGAATGCCCTTTGCATCTAGACATTTCTCATGTGAAACGTCCTACATGTCTATCTTTTTTATGCGCTAGGCCAATTTTGATGCTAGCCTCAGTTGCCATGCAAACATTTAATGCAAACCATCGTTGTGAGCAAGCTCTTCTTCTTCTTCACTTAATTTAATATCGGAGGTTCAGAAGAGAGAATTAAGTTGACTTAAGAGATGACGTGCGGTGATATCACCGCTACTAATTGCTCTGTGTAGTAGTAGTGTGCAAGCTAGGTTGAGCACTCAGCCATCCAGTCTCTAAGGCAAGCCATTATTGTACTCAGCGCATTTTGAGGGCTGGAAATCACTTTAGGGGAAGTAAATGTTTGACTTGGAAGTGCCTTCATCTTCCTTAATTTCCTGTGGAAACTTGATGAATGGCACAGCTAGCTCGCAAATGTTTCCTCTGACAGCACCGACTCCTGCGTGACGGATGGCGTGGGAGGCTAACTAAGGGGCGCAGGAAGGACGGTACTTGAAAGAGAAAAATGACCTTGGGCTACTTTGCTTATTTGTTTTATTCTTGCTGTGGTCAATTTGCTACTTAGGTGCCCAGTAATGGCATCTTCGCCCTGATGTATCTCCTGCGTACATTTGTTTCCATGCCTAATGTATTCTTTCGCTTTGAAAGAAACCTTGCTGCTACACAGTTACGAGGCTGTTTTACTCAAATACTGAGCAAAGACAAGTCTGAGAAGCACACAAAAGCGCTTCTATATCAATCTGTCCTAAATCCTGCAGCATTCGCAACTGCATAGGATCAACATGAATGTTATTTTTAAACTGTAACACATGTTTGTTTAGACGTACCTGTGGAGGTAGAAGTGGTTGGCATATGCGAATTTCAAAACGGAGTGAACTCATTGATCTTTAAGTAGGAGACAAACAGAAGAGTCATTTAAGATCTGCATCTGGTGTTCTTTTATGCCACCTCAAAAATGTCTTTCGATAACCAATCTGATCACTCCAATGAAGCAAAGGCGGGGATGGAAGAGGGACTTCTTAAAACAGCAACCAACTTTGTTCGACTCTGATCTACTGACCCAGTGCGATCAGATATCTTTGCGGACGTACCTGTGGAGCTGGAAGCGATCAGCACATGCAAATTTCAAAACGGAGTTGACTCATTGATCTCTGGAGGAAGGACGAATAAAAAATATTTAAACTCTATTTCTGATGTACCTTTGCGGCAGCCTAAAAAATGTCCTTCGATAGCCAATGCGATCATTCTAATGAGGCGAAGGCAGAGATGGAAGAGAGAATTCTCAAACCAGTGACAAAACTTTGTTCGACTCTGATCTACCGATCCAATGCAACCGGAGATCCTTGCACTATTATGACAACTATCCGCTAACAGTGGTGAGCTTCCTACCATATCGCATTCACTGAAATAGTCGCGATCACAATGAAGATGCAAAGCCTGTTGCATAAAGCACAAAAGAAATGAGAGTTAAGCCCACACAGAATCCTTGTAACGCCAAGCAATACAGTCAGCCATTTCAACCTCTCTGCTTTTATTACCAAAATGCCCGTTCGTCTTTGCATTTGACCAGGCTGATATCTAAAGTTTACGCTAACACAATGAAAAGGTGATGATCGCACACTGAGAAAATCGAACTAAGGGTGCTGCAAAGAGTGAGACGTTGACACCTTTGACCTTTCCTAACCCAAAGGGTGAATCGCTTTAAAGACAAATTTCGACCTCTGCATGGCCTTATCATCAAAAAATTGGGTGAAGCTCGTTTTGCATGGCTTAAATTCGCATCGGGTCGCTGTTTGCTCTTCAGCACTTCAAAATCAAGCCTACGACGAATACCACCCATCATCAAGCAGAAAGCTGAAATCATTTTTGTTATAGAGGGCATTTAGATTTATTACCACTCGCACTGAGGACGCACTTCCGTGGTCCACATGGGACCGACAGAATGACCATCGTAACCATACGTGGCACTCATACCAGGAAAGAGGAGCACTTGTCGAGAAAGCAGTGTCCAAAATCTAAAGTGTACTTAAAGGCCTCCTCGTAGCAAGTCCTCCCATGCATTTCGATGATACCTGACTACTCTCAGTGCGCTAGCTTTTGCGCAGTGCCTTTTATCGACCAAATGAAAGGACAGGACTTTTCACAAAGTCCCATCAGATAAAAGGAACTTCGCATTTAACTAATGAAATAACTCAAACCTTGAATCGCTAGAGCTTAGCAGCTGTCTAGAAACCTTTTTGAGGCTTAGAGAAACACAGTGAACCTTACCCTGGGTTTGCCCAGAATAGTTCGGCCGTCCTCAAGTTGTGAACCAATTAACTGGTCAAGTATGTTATTCACCTCAAACAAAATGTTTAGATGGAAAACACACTATAGTTTACCTATCTTGATGATCTTAGAAGAAGCTTAAAACAACCGAGAGCAGCGAACGCCACCATGAATTAAAAAGGCATTCGGACTAGTATGTATGATGTGCCTAAGACAGTGACATTTAGCCTGCATTTAAGTTCTGCACCACTTCCGAGGCTTCTCTGAAGGCGGAAGAAGACACCACACATACATATTGGACAGGCAGAAAGGAACTGGTGCAGTTGGCATGACTCGGATGCCAGCCCACTCTGCGAAGGGAATCTGGCCAAACAAGCAACAAACAAGCAACAACGCATTACGACTGCAGCTTAGTCTAATAAGTGGAAAGTGCACAATGTCTTTGGAATGTAATGTCGTGAAAGTGAATCTATTCAACTTTCTTCTCATCTACCCATTTTCTCTTTTTAGCATTTCAAACACCTCGTATTTACTGTTCACGCTACAAATGCCCCACTGATTTTTAATTTTATTTTGCGAAAAAGTCAACTTCTGAATTTAGCAATTTGGACTCAAGACCCAGTTAACTCTCATTCTGCATTTCCGCAGTTTGCTTTGTATTAACTGCATTTGCCTTGCTCTAGCGTCCCATCGGTGCGGCGTTTGGATATTGTCAAGGTCGTCACCGTCCTCACCTTTAGAAGAACAAGTTCTTCATCGCAAGGTAACAAAAAGGCAATGCGAACTGACCGTCAAATAATTAAAACAAAATATTAAACATTAACCGAATGAATTGACATCAGGTCTTCGGAGTAGTAACACTACGCAGCCGCTATTTACGTGTTTTCAGCTCATGAAAAATGCAACGCTGTGCATTTATGTTAGAATTAACTTGCCCAAACCAACCATTATTAGGTCACAAAAGTAAGATGTTTTGTCAAAAATCCACCGCCTACGTTAGCAACGCTAATGTGTCGAATTTAGAACGTAGCTATTAGTTCTAGAGCTGGCACCTACCTCGCTTTACTTTTGTCTTGACGAGCACTTTACGCTAGTAACACTACGCAGCCGCTATTTACGTGTTTTCAGCTCATGAAAAATGCAACGCTGTGCATTTATGTTAGAATTAACTTGCCCAAACCAACCATTATTAGGTCACAAAAGTAAGATGTTTTGTCAAAAATCCACTGCCTACGTTAGCAACGCTAATGTGTCGAATTTAGAACGTAGCTATTAGTTCTAGAGCTGGCACCTACCTCGCTTTACTTTTGTCTTGACGAGCACTTTACGCAAGTCCAGCCCCATAGAAAGATATTTCAAATCATTTTCGATTTGAAAATCTGATCACCTACTTAAATCGGAATGTGCTTCAAGCAATTTCACTTCTGCTTAGAGCCCAACATTTACCACTAGGTGGACGTCTCACTGCTCTGCCAACAAGGCGGTTGAAAGGTCAGTAGATTAAAGTAACCTTCGGCTCCAGGTACACTAGCGGATGCTATTAAAGGGATTCAACAAACCAATCCACACGTAGTTGTCCAATGGTAATACTAGCCGTCACATCTTCTTAAAAGTATCGCACACTGGCATGACATTACAGCATTTTAGAGCTGACACACGAAAAAAAAGACACCACGAGTTTACTCAAGCTGCATTCAACCTTCTCGCCTTCTTAGTATATATGCTCCTGCACAAAGTGGTTGGAAATAGCTCGTCTTTTCCCAAGCACAACTCACCCTTTCAAACCCACTCACATACCCAACTACCTGCAAGTCACACATTCTCCACCTTCTCAAGTCGTTCCCAAGGCTAAGTAGTGGCATTTCACCTTTCAACAAACCACAACATACTCAACCGTGGAATGGGGAAACAAATCACGACTACACTTTAAAATGCACCCATCACCCGTGCCACAAACTGCGATCCAACAAAATAAAAACATTTCCAAACCTGTTGAGGCAAAATATGCCACAGCCGTCACCTGGTCATGCAAATGAGCCGCGTCTACGCAACAGAACATCTACATCGCCAATTCGTGCATACGTACCGCAGTTTCCCCAGCGCTTCCCCTCCCCGAAGACGATAAGAGACGTCATACTCGGGCAGAATACATAGAAGTGTATTTACCATACCAGCGACACACTCCACTAACGTACAACGACGAGACAAATAAGTAGCCCCATCACCAAAATCCGTCATTCAACGAACCATCGACGCATTACATAGTCCACCTCGCCTTGTCCAGCACAGTCCTCCATGCTCCCCTTGGTATGGCTACCGCGTCGTCAGTCGCCTAATCCCCATGGTGTAAGATGGTTCCCTATGAGATGAGACAATGTGCTAACCATCACGCGTTTCCATGACCAGTGGAGGAAATGCAGGCCTAAAATCGAAAAGTCGTGCCCCTGCCAACGATGTCGCAAAACGACAAATATGGTGACAGAACAATTGAACTTTGATATAGCTTTCGGTCCGAAATCTACTGGCACATCGCCAGCATACAAACACAAGCCCAACCACTTGTCTCAGGTGGTGGAAATGCACTCACTACCATCAACCAGCAGATGACCGCTAAACAACCCACTCACACACACACACACACACACACACGAGAATCCTGAAATAACACAACTTCATGTGACACAAGCCGCAATGGTAAGAAGGAGGAGGTGAGCAGACAAGAGGAAGGAAACCAATGGGACGTGCAACGCGAAGGGGGAACAAGAGCTAACTGGCAAGATGTTTTGCTATGAAGTAGAATACTGAATAAATCCAATCAGATTTTCCCTACTCACTATGTTCAGCCTTCCACGAATTTGTTGTAGTGAGACTCTGGTGGTTTCTGCCTCAGTGGTTGCATATGGATGGCATTGTGGTACCCAAGACCTGTGAGGAGGAGTAGCTATTGCAATCACCTGTGTGCGTCGTCGTGATTGTATGGGAGTGAAGTAGTCACTGCTTGTTCTTTAATGTCAGGAAGTTGATGACGAGGAGTGTACGGCCGGTGTAAGTCAGGACACTAGTTTTGCTGCATGCATGTGATGCAGACAATGGCTGGGTGCACTAGTAGACTCTTATCAAGCAGTCATTTTGGGGGTTGAGTGTCGGGTTGAGTGTGATCTTACGACTGCTATTTGACTAAAGTTTGAATGTATTGTAGGCAGCCGGCGTTGGAGTCGGAGTTGTGTCAGGAAGAGGGGATGCAAGTGTGTGTGCTGCGTCGCTGCTTTTGATGTCATTGCGTTTGTGATGCGATGAGAGGCCGGTGAATGTGGTGCCGATTTGCACTGGAGTCTATCGCAGGTGTGGCTATTCCTGCTCACCGGTCATGGGGAGTGGGATTTGCCCTGTCTGCATTGGCTACGCTACTGTTGCTCACTCTTCTATGGCCCTTGAGTGCGGATTTTCCATCTTTTTACCAGAAGGAGTGGACGAGATCTCAATCAACGGCATATTAACTTGGCTTCGGCAGCGTTTGTCTTGTGATGCAATACTTAACTTTTCATGTGCTTAAATACCTTCTTTCCAATGCCATTCGTGGCTGCGGTTGGCTTCTGACACTACTACATGGCATGTGGTGGTGATGGGAGTGGTTGTCCGTGAGTTTTTAACAGAGGAGGGTGGTTTTGTTGAGCTATTGCATGACAATCACCCTTGATGTGATTGGATGAGCCCATGGATGCAGTTAGGGCAACGGCGAGTTTGCTACATTTTGGTGGTTGAAAAGAATAGCAATGTGTCCAGTATACACTGGGAATTGGTATCGTAAGTAACTCAAGCACTAGATCACGTGCTGTGTCGCAAAGTTCAAGCACGGCTGTGATTCGTGTCAAGGCAAACGGAGTGGTAAACTAGGACTAGGGCAAAAGAATGTGGAGAAGAACAAATTAAGGCACTTAGCTGAATGCTTGAAAGCATCTGCAATGCCTTGTCTGTTCAGACTGCAGGTTTCGGTCGCTTGAGTGGCCATGATGTACTAGCTCTGCTGGCAGGCTTCTGGGCTATGCCTAGCAGCTTTTAACCCTCCGTTTCCAGAATTATGCATTCTGCCCCAGTATCAGGCCTTCTTCTGCCTTCGAGGAAGCATTGGGACGCTACAGCATCATTAAATTTAAAGCATCTGTGGTGTGTCGAGATTTCTTTAGGGTAAAGGAAGAAAGTACTAGGAAAGAATGCATATATTCTGAAAACAGAGGGGGTGTGGGGCTGCTGGCTTGGCCCAGTGGCCTGCCAACCGGCTAGTACAATAAGGCCACCCAAGTGACCGAAATCGGTAATTCGAACAAACAAAGCATTACACAGCCCCTCTCCTCTTTCGAACGCCGTCCCCGACCCTCTCGTTGGTCAGCCTCCCGTGTTAGCCATCACAACGTAATCAGTGCTGTGAGAAGCAACCACATGCTAACTGCTCCTGCCATCGAGATTCGAGCACAAGTGTTCGTATAGTGTAATCGAATCCGTGTAGCACTCGGTGAATCAACGGCTTATATTTGAATGAATTTATGGAGATGTAAACCCATGTTTTCGAATGGGTCGACACACATGCAACACATATTTTGATTCCGGGCTTTTTAATGCCGTGGGATAAACCCGAGTGTGTGGTAGAACCCTGAGAAAAGGGGGCAATCAAGCCTTATAGGAAGGAAGTGCACGCAATCCACGTGTGCAAAACACAAAACCATTCTATCGAATGACGTCCTGTGTATTCTACATCTGTAGACACACAATTTGACGAAGAGAGACGAATTGCCCAAGAACAGGAGGGAGAGCTTATGGAGGATGCTTGATCCCTCTTGGCTTCCCACGGCATTCGGAGTTCATGGCTGGTGTCGCTTCAGTTGCTAATGGCTTTCATGCAGAACGCGAGGGTGGGGATGTGCCGAGGATGGACGTCGATCTCAGTCCATCTGTTATGGGATGTCAGAGATTCTCCCATTCATAGCACAAGTGATAGAGACCAGAATAGAAATCCGTTAGAGCTAGATCCTCCTTTCGCTGCCACCAATGTTGCGTCCTGAGACTTGCTTTAATGTAAAACGAGACATAGCACTAGGGCAGAATGCATACATTCTGGAAAGAGAGGGATTAGGGACTGTAATACTTTGTTTGTTCGAACTACCGTTTTAGGTCACTTGGGTGGCCATCTTGTTCTAGCCGATTGGTCGGCCTCTGGGGCCGTGCCAACAGCTCCCAAGCCCTCTGTTCCCGGAATATATATATTTTGCCCTAGTACTTTGCCTTCTTTTACCTTAAAGGGAGTCCCGGGAGGCTACGTTGGTGGCAGCGGAAAGCGGACCCGACTTCGATGGATTTCATCCTGCTCCATGCGGCTTCTAACAAACGTCGGCGTTGTGAAAGAAGTACATGTGCTACGGAGGGGAGAACCTTTGGTATCTCGTAACAGAAGGGTTGAGATCGACGTTCATCTTCGACATCTCCCTCGCCCTCGTGTTCGACAGGGAAGCTACTAACAACTGAAGCGACACTAGCCGTGGACTCCAAGCCCAGAGGAGGGCCAAGAGGCGCGCATTTGCTGCACTGAGTGCTACGCGGAATTGATGGCACTACAGGAACACATGCGTTCGAACCTCGACGACTGGGACGGTTAGCTCGTGGGTGCTTCTCGCAGCACTGATTACGTTGTGATGGCTGACACGGGAGGCGGACGAAGGGGAGCGTCGGGGACGACGCTCGAAAGAAGAGAGGGGCTGTGTAATACTTTGTTTGTTCGAACTACCGGTTTAGATCACTTGGGTGGCCATCTTGTTCTAGTCGGTTGGTCGGCCTCCGGGCCGTGCCAACAGCCCCCAGGCCCTCTGTTCCCGGAATATATATATTCTGCCCTAGTACTGCGCCTTCTTTTACCTTAAAGGGAGCCTCGGGACGCTACAGTGGGCACTTTAAAAATGGGTGAACTTCAATTCCAAATTGCAAAACCTTAGTTGCTACAGTTAACACACGTTGCATCCTAGGCATTACGAATATACTATGACATTCATGTCTTCGAATCGTATCACATCACGACTTTGTCCTTTACACATAGAATGCTTACAAGCATTTTACACCCTTTTAGCTTTGAGCCCATTCATCTATGCGACAAAAAGACTCCGGACATCGGCTAAAACCTTCAAGACTTTGATGGGAGTCAGATTGTTTATGTCAATCGTCTTGCCTAAGCCTGTCCCGCTACTCCGTCAAGGTCAGACTTACATGGCTCAGGACTATTAAAATGAGAAAATTTAAGCAAACGCAACAGTGTTCATAGGCAGAAACATCCCACTTGCAAGAATGAGATCACCTGCTACGAGACTGTCTTATTTTTCGAGTGCAACTGACCTCTCCTGTTTCAGAATCTGCGCACTAAATGTCGAGAGCTCTAGTCTATCTTGACTACTAGCCAAGTAGCGATTTGCAGTAAAAGAGTAAAGTTTTTAATTTATTAGCTTTAAGCCTCCATTTTGATCGCGTGCGACTCTTAGGAATTTTATAGTACTACGCTGAGACGGCTGCAAAATCAAAAGAGAAAGACCGTTTCTAGCATTAAAGGCCATCAAAAGATTCTCCAGATTGGATGCAAATAAGGACTAAAATTATAGGATTCGCATAAAATAGCGGCTACTGTGCTCAAATTGGTGGCAGTTAAGATGAAATTGCCAGAGCTTATTGTCACTGGAATTAATTATTTACTCGGTTAAAGAAAGAAGTAGCTGTTTTGATTGCTTTAATAAGTTTTTAAAACAGTAATAGTCTTGACACTGAGAACCCTTTCAAAACCTTAAAACAGACAGAAGTGAACCCTTCCTCATGCGTCAGTAGGCAGTATGTTGACTTGCTAATTGCATGTGCTTACTTATTTCGTCTCTCAAAGCTTTCCAGAGCTAGTTGCAATCACGTCTTACTAGATTAGGCATCCAAAGCCGTAAAAAGAAGAAAAAGTAAGAGTCACCTTAACTGCTTAAGGCTTGAAAGACGCATCGAAAAGTACCTTTCAATATCTATTACACCAAAATGCCACAAATGCTAATAATTAAATCCGATCGCAGTTATTAGCGTAGTTGGGATGGGCACTTGTGGGCACTGTGTGGAATTATCTTGAAGTGGCAGTTGGCCTGCGTGGTGAGATGGAGGATGGGATAATGCGAATGCGGAAGGTGCCACAATCGAAACATGGACTTCGTTGCATGCCTGCTCTTCACGTCAGGTCATTATGGAGTGATTTTAGTGGCACGAATTTACTCGTTTCTTAGAAGGGAAGAGCAGCGAAGAAAGGCAAAGAGGGTGGAATAGACAGAACTGAAGTGGATTACAGAAGGGCAGCGCAGTACAGGAGAGGTGATGGCAGCATGGACTGCAGTCATGTTTCGTTGGTGTCGAAAGATTCGAGTCTTTCATTTACGTACTGATCTCCTTGCATCCTCTTTGTACACTGTTACAAGTCAATTTAGTCGGGCCCTTGGAGAAGAGAACTGCCGCGAGCAATCGCAGGAGCAAACAAGCTGGTAAGTTCTAGCTTTATCAATTTTGATAATAAATGCCTGAAAGTGCGCAGGCATTTAGCCAAGCTTTAATAGTCTTCTCATCAAAAATGGGCTTTTTGAGCATCGGCCAGACCAAATCTATCTGGTAGAATAGAATTATCAGTTTAGTACAAACTCCGCTGGTTTACAGGAGAACTGCTTCGCGCACGTGACAGTCGTCATCAGACATGGCCTGCTGCCACTAATTTCTATCAGTAATCACCTGCTTCACCAACTCTCTGCTCCCGCTGCTCTTACTGCATTGGTTTCGTCAAGTGGTCATAAGTAAAGGCCATTCGTACTCTGAAGGCTGTGCTGCGAACTCAGATGTGCGATTTGCGATACACCTGCATCACCTATGCCCTCTGAACGCAAAGTTACCATCCGATCGCACGACATTTTAGCCTCAAATAGAACATTTTCATTTCTCTTCTCAAGTGAAACATTCTATTCAGTTTGTGAAGTTAAAGTCTTGTATTCCAATATCACTACACTTGGTCATGATGATGCACAAGAAAAAGACATGCGCGTTCCTCTTTCCAGACCTGTTTTAATTTGCAAATTGCATGGTACACCTTGGCGGTTCCGTCGTTTCCCAAAGCAATGCGGCCGCATAATATTGAACACTATCTCCTGGATTTTGCTGCTTAATTCATGCACTCTCCGGACCTTGTCAAAATTATTGCCGCGATTGCATTCTGCGCGGAAACATCTCTGCGAAACTAGTTCACTTGATTATGGGTTTCTGGAGAGACACATTTAGTGATCGTGAATCTTGTGACGAAACGGATGATATCTCACCTATAAGAAGTGAACTTTCAAGCGCCAGACGGTCGCCTCTAAATAATGCTTGTGGAACAGTAAATGATACGAAACAACTCAATAAAGTCACAAATTAATCAGGTTTCGAAATGCATTGAAGCCTAACTTTCGAACCAAAATTTACCAACATTCGGAAAATAATGTAAAACTTAGCGTTGTAGACGGACCCAGCAGATGCGCCTTTATAAATCGAGAGGAAGTCCACACTTACATACTTCTGGTTCCATCCCACTTCAATCTCTGGGTAACCTACTTTCTTTCTTAATTGTTACATTGCAGCCAATTTTTTTATCAATGCCCTCGAGAGATAACCTGGCAGAGAATGGCGGACGGCTACAAAGACGAAAACGGTGTCCACCACCCTTCTATCCTAAATTAAGGCCTTAGCTTTCCTTGCCGACAAATGGAAACATCTGTCATAGCTACGTGTTGAAGGTAATCTCAGAGAAGTCACTTGTGATTCACGTACTCCCTTTCAATCCATAGTGATGGTGGCGTAAGCAGGCCAAATGCCTGACGCCACGACCAGCAACGGAGGATTCTGCATCGCTTTCGACTACCACTTGGAAAGGTTGCCTACTTTGTCGCATCATTCGCCACCGTCTAGTCCAAATTAATGGACTTGCTGACTTTGATGCAAAACGAACCTCTGTTGCAGCCGATAAGACCCCTGGAATCAAAGTAGAAGCAACCACACTGGCTTACGTATGCAACGAAGACATGACACTACCCTAAGCAGTGGAAAATGCACATGAAGAACCGAACCTGTTCTGCTTGGCATAAGGTTAACTATGCAGGAATTGTACGAATACAAACAGAAAACCCAGCCAGATTAGCAGAGAACTTGGGTTTGACGCTTCTAAAATCCAGATAGAAGAACCGAACCTGTTCTGCTTGGCATAAGGTTAACTATGCAGGAATTGTACGAATACAAACAGAAAACCCAGCCAGATAAGCAGAGAACTTGGGTTTGACGCTTCTAAAATCCAGATCGTCTTCACACACATTATTAAATCACTTGCAAACCGTACGAGCTCGAATTATGTCTAGCAATCTTGACTGAAATTTCGTACCACAAAGCCACCATAGGTGAGAGTAGTACAGAGCGCATTCAGGAACAGTTGGGTCCACTCACGCAAGTCTCCACAGATTGCAACACGTGTGAGTATCTTTTGCTGTCTAATAAATTATTACACTCATGCAGTTATGAGAAACCACAGTTCTTGTTTGTGGAAGAGATGCAGAGGAATAATCTGGACTAGAACGCAGACGCATGAGAAGCCACCTAACCAACGGCTCTAAAAAAGGTGAAACGCGATGCAGTGAACTGGGAAGACGAGGTCAAGTTAATGGGACAATCTTATCATTATGCTATTTAAATGAAAGGAAATCTTTTGCGATCTCAAGCAAGTGTGCACAAAGTCAATCCAAAAAAGATAGTGCTGCTCGATTTAATTGATGTCGTTCAAAGGGACACCTAATATCTTTCTGGAGGTCAATGACTGATCAGTGGGGTAGACAGCATCGGTCTTCAGCTCCTTGAAGTAGATATCCACATCCCTTAAATTGATAAGAACGAATTTCCTCAACAAAGTCACCAGCCCTATTCATAAACAGAAGTGACGCATCATGGTAGTTCTTCAAACCCTAAAAATGATTTTTCGGAGAACAATTACTGTTGCCGTAGAATAATACTAGTGGATTACTGATTTTACGCAAAAGCAGCGTCTTGTGCCTAAGCACTGCAACAAGATATTCCAAGTTTTAATTTCATATTTGCAGCCATTTAGACGAGCAACTGTGCTGCAGCTGCATAGGATGAAGTCAAACCTAATGTATAGCATTCAGATGCCTTCCAGCAAACTTGCTACTTGATAATGGATCGTTAACTGTGCAACTGACAATCGAATTGGAGTGCCGAGACGTTGATAGCAAAACCGCTCCATCCCATCTTCCTCCGAATAAGACAAATGTTTACCACCTCCGAAGGGTGGTACAAATGCGTCTTTGTGTGCCGCTGAAACTTTGCAATCCGCTTAAACCCCTCAAAGTTTCGATTGGGAGGCTGATAGGACACTCAGAAAACGGTCGCTATTAGGACCTAAATATTGAATTGATGACAGAGGGTCGACAGATGGACCTCAATTCGACTCTTCAGTTTACCATGGCCCTCATCAAAAGGGGAAACGTTGAGGTCGCCAGTCCTCATAAGGAAGCAAAATAACCCCAGCTTCAATTGACTACCTAACATTCGACACCTGACTTCGACGCCTTCAGCCCAAGAGCTTGCATAACAAGCGCATAAGAGCATGCTGTGTCACCGACCAAATAACTTGGCTTTTTGAAGCTAGCAGATCAGAGAGACTGCTTTGAACACCGCAAAACCCCTAACTTCGTACCCACACATTTTTCCCAAAGGCATTTCACTAACATCAACTTAAAAACAGGCCACAGACTGAGATGTCTGCTCCACTGCTCACATAGGAACTTGGCGTTGTGAGTCAAGATCGAACTCAGGCACCATTTAAAAGGCAATGAATGAGTCCCTGAGATTGGGTTCCCAAATCGCAAACCATTTAATGCACAATTTGCCTCTTTTCACTAATAAAAAGACACAGTGAACCGAGATGGTCATTAAAACACCAACCAAATGTCCGCAAAAATCGGCAGACACTCTGGATAACCCTGGTGATGGGAAGGTCAAAAAATTCCAAAATACCAAAATGCTTGGAAACAATCCAAAGTTGTCTGGTTGCCTACTTGGTTTTTACTTTACAATACTCCAGGCCATAAAACGGATGATTCAGAAACAAGCGTTTGCTGTACAGAATGCTTTGAGCAATATCCGACACTGGAGGCATTTCTGTAGGTACCCCTTCGTCCATCAGACTTAGTTCAATGTAGAAGCCTATAGTAACGCCTTCATCTCCTCAGTTTTGCAGATAATTGAGGAAGAATTTTGAGTCGAATGCGAGCAAATGCTAATGCATAAGTTGAATCGGCAAGTTTTATCGATATTTACGTGAGATTATTAACCTCCTGCTTACAATGTTTATATGGCAAGGCAAGGTCATATATGCCGTAAAAACTTGGAGTTGATTGTGAAAGCTCTGATCTAAGTGGTCTGATTTGGTGAAATTAATTAATTGAGCGTTGCTGGTGATTGTGATAGGGCAAGCATCGAACTACATTGCATTGCTTCACATCGCATCGTTAGTCTGGATGTTCTCAACGATGTCACAGCAATATCACATGATTGGCAGTTTAGCAAGCACTTGTGAGTAACTGGGTTTGTAAACAAATTTTACATAATCAAAATGTTCTTTGCGTTATAGGGCTCCCGAATAAGCTGCCTTAACTTTCCCTCCATGGACGTACACTCGTTCATGTGCTTTGTGACCAGACATGCACCCAATATAAGAGGAGAGCTTTGCATTTACTAAAATGTTGTGACTTATATACTAGTCATTGCTACACCGGAAGGTAGGTTTTCACTACATTTTGGGGTAATTGTAATGAAAATGCAAGCCTATGCAGTATATTGGAAATTACGTTGCTCAAAGCGATAATGCCACTTTTTGAGATTGCACAATGCAACATGACACAAACAAATCATCACTATTCTACGAGACTTGGCATAGCAATGCATAGTATTGCATTGCAAACAATGAAACAGATTCTGGATGTTTTATTGAAGCCGTGTCTAATAATAACGGCAAGAGTGAAGAAAAGGCACTGCGTCCTGCGCGTGCAGCATTGTCGTTCATCGGTCGGTGAGATACATGCCACACTTTTGCGCGATTGTGATTACTGAGAAAGTGGAAGTGAGTGCGAGTGCTTCAGAGATGACAAGACATTAGGTACGATGTCTGTAAACGTGAAAAGCAGTTGTCTAGGGGAAGCAGGATCCGTGAAGTGAGTCAGTCGGGAGACAAGGGTAGGACGAGAAATATTTTAGCAAAGATGATAGAGTGTATGGTGTTGCTAAAATACATCAGGCAAACTGTGCATTTACCCGCTTTGTGTACCTAACCGAATGGAAAGCCATTTTTGCATTTTGACACCAACACTTCTGAGATCAAATGTTTAGAAGAGAAGCCTGATTCGCTGGTCGTAGAACTCGAGCATGGGCAGTTTATATAAGGAGGAGACGCTTACTATTTCTAGGGTAATTGGTATCTGCAACCATGGTCGGATAAGAAAAAAATACAACAATCGATAACACTGCATTAAGTTTCTTTCTTGCACCTTGTTATGGGCAGTTAAGTTTGGAATTGCTGTCAAGACCTCCACTAAGATGAAATCGTACAACCCAGTAGCTGCCATACATGATTGTAAGATGCGTTTCCGGTGCAATTTTCATTACCAGCCAGTACAGCCAAATCATTTAAACCAGGTCCTATATTGACCGTGGGGAAATAATTGCTTACGTAAATGACCTGGCCTGAACCTGAGTGAGCTGTTGCGAACACACTAGGATTGTTACAATTTACCATTCAGGCCGAATTTGCCATCTTCGCCATTCATCGATCTGCTCCACAATCACAACCTCATCATTTAAACTCAGAGTTAAAATCCCTCATGACTACGTTGTGATTTGTCCAGGCAGAATCTCTATCAACGCCTTGCGGGATTGGCTGTTTCCTTCCATAGCACAGTGACCCATAATTGCCAATCCGACTGTCGACCGTGATTCCAGTGTTGATGAGCCCGTTGCAGCACGACAATGGAAGCATTTTTCATGGCGTAAGATGTTATTCATCTAATGACAGTGGATTCACCACAGATATTTGCAGTCCTCTACCGCATGTAAGAAACACGTTTCATTTGCCTTTAATGCATCCAAGTAAGCATTCGCACTACCGTCGGAACATTCTCGCCGCACGGACGAGAGCAGGAAGAGGCGATCAGAGGATGTCCGTGGCCCTGCTCAGCCATCATAAAAGCTGCAAAATATTAAAGCAGCAAAGCCAGTGCACTCTCTTTCCGACAGCAAATTGAACTGTGCCCCCTAAATCTTTATCGTCATTGCAACTCTTTTTACGACTAGCATTAGTTTCAAGTCTAGTTGAGCCATGCATCACTTCCTCTCATATTGGCAGACGCATTTTTAGCCGATACCCCACAACAATAGCGTACATTCATAATTGGCCTTTCTAAAGTATAAAACAGCATTTCAGGTGTTGGAAAAGAATACAAACGATGTGCCCTTGACACTAAAATGAATTCATGCGACCCCACCACACCCTCTCGTCGCGTTGACTGAATGTGACGATTATATGAGGTGCAGGATTTCGCTCCCAGAAGCTCCTACCATGATAGGACACACTAAGGGTCATGCAACTACGCCAAGAGCGAAATTGGTGTCTATAAAAGGAATTCTTAATAGAGTTGCAGGTCATCACCACGGTCGTTCGATCATCATAATAGAATTGCTACTGACGTCAAGTTTCGTGCTTTGCCGTCTGGCGCAAGTGTCAACATCCGACATTAATTGGTAACATATACGCACGCAACAGATTGCGGATCCTCTGGAGGAATTCTTCGCACTCGTTTGTCAAACGGTTCCTTTCGAGGTGCTCATGATGCTCACAACTTGAGGCACCCTGTCATTAATCCTATTAAAGATTTGGCCTTTCAGGTTTACTAGGGCAAATCAGAGCACACAATGCTGTCAGCTGCCCTTCCCACCTCGCCAGTTAATTGGATTCGCATGTACTCTGGCTATCACATGCACACATCTCCCCATGCACCCTATTCACTCACATCACCCTCATTGTTCACGTGTTGCTTTCATGCATCTCGAACTGCTTGCTTTTGACAGAAAATGGGTAGTACAGGTCAATTATACAAACTGAACGTCACTTTATGGCTTATTACTGTCAATCATGCTAGTAAAGAGCACAGTTGGATAAGCGAGTGTAGTGTTTGTTGCAATGAAGAAAATGATAATTGAAATGGCAGTCTCCAGTTGGTGTAAATTCACGCGACCAATGATGAGGCGGACTTTCAGGTTGATTGAAGCAGAGGGTGGCAGTACCTCAGAGGCAAAGTTTGACAGTGGATCACGCGAATTTTCGGATAAATTAATGCACCCCAAACCCTACTTCATTCACTGATCGCAGTCTCGTAACTTTAACAATTTTGTAAGTGAAATGAGCCACTAGTAAGGTTGGTGAACTACCTTCTCAGCTCTACAACATCTAAAATCTAAGTGTTGTGACACGCTATGCTTGTTATACCTTCATATCCACCACAAAATCTTTGGTCTCACAAGTTGTTAATCTTGAACGAAATCACAACCACTTCTTCCAACCACTGAGTCAACACTACTTGCAATTTCTTAAAGTAGACACCAACTTGGCTCGATGTGCCATCAACTACTCTCCTTTTTCACCACATTGCTTTCTAAGTCTTTCTCTTGACTGTCGGCTTTCGTTGAGCTAGTCGTTAAGGAGGAACCTGGCACAATGATGACAGGATACCAAAGGAGACTTTTGCTCTTCTTGAATGAATAACGCTTTCGTTCACTAAGTGCACTATGCATTCTCATCAGTATTTTCGATGCTTTTAAGACAGTCTCCCTCCCAATATCTGTTGCACAGCTTCATTCAGTCATTGCCTGCACACTTTACTTGGCCTTTAAATCAGTCAGTACATTTCACAGTGACCGCTAGCGTGTCGCACCCTTCCATCACATTTGAATTAAAGTGAAAATTGTGTAACGTAATAGGTGCATTCTATGAGTAAACAGCGGAAGACAGAACCCCCAAAAGTTTAGAATTGTAGAACAGTGTTGAAGTTATGATGGTACAACCTCAACCTTGGTAAACTGGGAAGGAGCGAAGGAGGTGGACAAAGGTATGCCTTTCTGAGTAGCGATAAATAAAGGGCTATAGAGGTAACTCGTTCTAGTCCATGGTGTAGTTCTTCTGCTAACGCCATTGGCAATACCTCTGTAGCCCATTGTTTGTGGCTACTAAGAAAAGCGCTTTCTTGTTTCGTTCACTTGCTCCTTCTAAGATTGTCAAAGCTGAGTTTGCACCCATAGCCGTCATAATGTTTACACTTTCCTCTCATTGTAGACGTTTGGTAGTGCTGCATTTCCTCTCATTGTAGACGTTTGGTAGTGCTGCATTTCGCTATTCTCTCTTAGGTTGCATTAATGACGTTGAACAATTTACACCACTTGACATGTGATCGCAGAGGAATGTAACACGTGAAATATGCATTGACAACCATAGTGCCAGTGCAAAATATGTGAGGAACTGAATGAATGCAGCTGTATAGCACAGCGGAGGAGGGAGACTGCCTCGAGGCATCTCAAATGCTGACAAGGATGCCCTGGGGGCCCTATGATTGGTTTTCCATCACGCAGCGAAGAACAACATTTGCCGCAGCAGAAGGGGACAATTCGTGAACAAGCATGCTACTCACCGGCAAGTAGCCGAAATCTCCTTTGATATGTTGCCGTTATTGTGCCAGATGTTTTTTTATTAATTTGTTTAAAGTCTGACGTTTAGAAGAAAAACTAGAAAACATTGCAGTAGTAAAGGGAAGCAGTCGATGGCGAATAGCGTCTTTATGGTATTCAAACAAAGCAGTCGCAATATTGGTGGCTCAGTGGTTGAAAGGAGTGGTTGTGATTCCGTTGCAGACTGATAACTCATGGGGCTGGCCATCTGAGGTGAACATGGAGGCGTAACAGGCGTGACATGATTCAATGCTTTGAGTTTAAATAAGCTGGAGCTGAAAATACACCCTTGGTTTTCATGCAAGAACGCTTAAGAAGGCAGCTCACCAATCATACAATAACGAGACTAAATTTAGGGAATGGCGGTGATTTGAGGCTGGAGGTGCATCCGTACTTTCGAGAGGCAGGTGACCACTGTCAAAACGTTGTCTATGAAGTACTGCCATCCTCCGCTTCAACCAGCTTAAATGCCTGCTCCACCATCAACTACGCTAACGTGCATCAACTGGAGGCTGACATTTCAACTATCATTCCTTGATTGCTGCAACCACCACATTCACTTGTGCTCTGCATTGAGTTTAAATAAGCTGGAGCTGAAAATACACCCTTGGTTTTCATGCAAGAACGCTTAAGAAGGCAGCTCACCAATCATACAATAACGAGACTAAATTTAGGGAATGGCGGTGATTTGAGGCTGGAGGTGCATCCGTACTTTCGAGAGGCAGGTGACCACTGTCAAAACGTTGTCTATGAAGTACTGCCATCCTCCGCTTCAACCAGCTTAAATGCCTGCTCCACCATCAACTACGCTAACGTACATCAACTGGAGACTGACGTTTCAACTATCATTTCTTGATTGCTGCAACCACCACATTCACTTGTGCTCTGCACTAACGAACATTCCAACAGCATCACCTGAAGCTATAACCAGTTTGATTTGTTTGGCACAAAAGTAGCACGTGATAGGCGAGGGATGCCAAAGTACATGCGCTTCTGTCTGAACGGCAAGGTAAGAAGCGTGTCTGAGATCAGAACATGCTCAATTCGTGCTATGAAAATTTGGGAAGGCATTCTTTAAGCAAACTAACACCAGGACGTCAAATGTTTTGAGCATCGACACTGCTTACGAACACCAGTCAGGCAATGCATTGGACCCGTTATGACTAGAACATTAACACACAAATCGCTAAATGGAAATCTGACAGTTGTTTCAAAATTTTAATTGCGAAATTGGTTTTGGCTAATATCTTTGGGTAGCCAACAGAGAGGTAAGTTACTAGCCATGTTTTCTGCGGCACAATGGTGCGAATTTTCTGGTATAGATGGAAGGAATGAATAACGTTGGAGTGATTTGCAACGTCCCCTTTTTGCGTTTAAACCATATCAAGCGGTTTCGCAACACAAAGTTGCTCCAACTGCCATAGTTTGACAAGGTAAGTGGCAAGAAGACAAGTGATCACATCCCTTCAGCTCAAGGCATGGAACAATTGACTACGTATGGCATCCAGTCCACAACATCAGGTATGCCTACAACGAGAACAACAGAAGCACGTTCCCTTTGTTATGTGGGCAAAAAACAAAAGAGCTATTTGTGGACACCTATGACAGTTTACCGCCATAGTTTTGTAGCTCTGGAAGCTGACCTCTTCGACATCTGCCCCGTTCATTGTCAGTGGAATCGTTGCAGCAAGCTCTAAGTGCATGCGGAAGACTTGAGCAAACAGCGCAAGTCTTGGTCAAGGTGGAAAGGGCATCACATCGACATTGGTTGCAGAAGGGCACACACTGTTGGGAAAATGTAATCCTAGGGCCTATTGGTCAGACTAGATTGGATTGTTTACAGGCACAGGTTTGCAGGGTAAGTGGGCTGCTAATGAAGTGCTACGATCGTTTCGAGTAGGAAGAGATGAAGCAATTCCCTTCTACTCAACGCTGGTAGAACAGCGCAGGCATTGTGATGTTGACCATTATCAAGTTGATGCCCAAGGTTGCACGTGGCAGTACATAGTGCTCATGAAGTGCGTAGAGGAGCAGTGACGAGTGGAAGTGTTTGTGCCTGGACAATGAGAAAATGAACAGGTAGCTAAAGATTTGAGTAGGGCATTCACCAATATCTCGAGATGAGCAGAGCATAATGGGAAAATTCTGCATTGCGATCATTAACTTTCTAAGTGGGTTAGAACAAAAAGAACATTTTGACAGAAGAATGCGAAGGCATTCTCGTCTGTTTTGCGGGAAGTGTCGCCATTTAATATTCGAGGTTGAAACCTACATCAGATGGCAAAGCACGAAATGTGACGTTAGTTGCGATTCTATCACGACGGTCGGACAGTCATGGTGATGTCTTAGAGCTCTATGAAGAGCTTCTTGCATGGGCTCGAACTCGGCTTCCGTCCATGGTGGGTGGTCGCTAGTGCCTCCTATTTGACCTTGGGACACCTATTTTATAATCATAGGCGTTGGCCTGCTCGACGGCTGCGTTGAGAGTGGAGTTGGGAATGCGCCCTATACTAGTGGAATCGCGAGGTGAGAGACGGTGGCGATCACGACGGTCGGACAGTCATGGTGATGTCTTAGAGCTCTATGAAGAGCTTCTTGCATGGGCTCGAACTCGGCTTCCGTCCATGGTGGGTGGTCGCTAGTGCCTCCTATTTGACCTTGGGACACCTATTTTATAATCATAGGCGTTGGCCTGCTCGACGGCTGCGTTGAGAGTGGAGTTGGGAATGCGCCCTATACTAGTGGAATCGCGAGGTGAGAGACGGTGGCGAAGATGCATTCATAGTTCATTACCTTAGCCACGCCAACATTGTGACGTGATTCTGCCCCATCAAGGAGAACATTTCCAGCCACCCACATATTGCGTCAGCAGGTGTTGTGGCGCGAGTGTCAGTAGGCAACACCTTGCACCTTATGTCATCACCAAATTCAGTCAGCGCGACAGGAAGTAGTGATGCTGCTACTTGAGCTCCTTTAGTGCAAAGGGCATATCCAACATATTCATCTTTTACCAACTAAAGACATTATTTTTTTTTACATTGGGAACGGCTATTTCGAATGCGATTTATTATAAGGTAGTCGCTAAAACATCGTGTTCCAGTAGAGGAATAAATGATGCACGGTTAAACTAAAAATAAATCTACTGTTAGCCCAAACAGGATTTGCAACGCAGAAGTAGGCTGAGGAGACGCAGCTCGTTTAGCCATCGAGATTAGGACACTGGCTTAATTATCTTAATAGTTCGCAACTTCTACGATGGCTGGGGAGAGCCAAGGAAACCTTGCTTCATAGCTTATCAGTTCGTTGGTTCGGCATGAACTGACTATGGACTAAATGCTTCACCATGGTCAAATCAGAGGAAAGCTTCTACTGCAGTGAGCGCTGTCACTCAGGAAGTAAGTCGTCTCCAATCAGTCAGGGTTTGATCGCCTCCTATTACACTCGTGGACGCGGTGGCGATGAACGCACTGCTAATGCTAAACCTGCATGCATTATAGGCCGATAAAACGAGTTTTCCATGTGTGGTAGAGGATTGGATATAGGGTAAGAGAAATCACTACCACCTGCGCTAACAGCTTCTTACGTCAGTAAAAGTGCTTCCCTTGTCGTGCTACGAGATTACTCACCGAGACTTGAAGTATGGTTGGCAGCCAAACTGACGGTTGTGGGTCAATATGCTGTGGAAGTACGCATGGTTAATCACCTTACCCGTGATACGTCATTGCGCGTAAAGCAATGCACAATGCAGACTGATGAATGGTGAGCATTACGGATTCAGCGTGGGTGAGTAATTACAACAATCCTAGCATGTTCATAACAGCTCACTCCAGTTCAGGCCAAGGTAGAAGCGAGTAGCTAGTGCCGCACACTTCTTGCACGTTGATCCTCGTAAGTGACCAATGTCCAAAAAGTCTCATTGAAAGATCATCATATAAAAATTGCAAGTTCCTTGGGACATCCACCTCTACAGCCTCACCGCTATTCGCCAATGCACTGGCATTTCAGTGCAGCAAACAATCTTGTGTTTTTTGGCAAAGAGGATGATTTGGGAAGATCACACATGAAGGAGGGCTAAAGCATAGCATAGTAGTGCCAGGAGCACACGGCCCAACAACACGAGGTTGGTTTTGAGCCTTTGCTTCAGCTTACTTTGATCAAATTGTAAGCCTGCATAATTTGCACGAAGGTGAGTTGCACCAACACAAGACTTACACTTTGAAAGACGTACCTTGACGGCACCAAACGTTCAATTCATTTATGCATGGCACTCTCTATTAATGCACCTTTCGGTGTCAGTCCATGAAACATTTTTTCAAATAATTGCATTATACTACTTGCATCTTGTCAATAGCAAGCAGTCAGAGCAGCATGGTCGCGTGGCAGGAGGATGGACGGCGGAGGGGAAGCACACTCTACTGCAGATGGCCTGCTACTCCGCCTCTGATTTAGCATCAACATGACGCTTGTGGAATTCGCCATCATCATGGCCCCTAAGTCATTTGGCATTTAGTAAGTGTGCTACTAGTTGCGATGAGCAGCGATTGTAAAAGAATGTATTTGTCCCACGGTGCAGAAGATTAGGCAACTGAATGCAGCTATTAAAACCTAAAATTGAAACTGCGGTAAGCATAATCTGGTTGAACAGATGAAGCGGTTGGAGGGCACTTGCACTGATCATTGGAGCGGTGCCGATAAAATACTCACTGGTGAAGTAGTGCTTTGCAGAATTTGGATGGAAATCAACCTTGTATGAGAAGGCAAATATTGTGATGGCGGGACAGGTAGTGCACTGAGTAAGAGACTGAGACACTTCCATTGCGAACTAAGCAGCTGAATGCTAGACCGGCGTGCCTCCACTTGCACTAGTCTCTGAAATCCAGTGTGGTAGTAATTATCGCCACTATCACGCGTCACATCCGCACACGCTAAAACTAACTAGTTATAAAGAGGGGTTAGAGTAGCGTTAGGAGTAGAGGTAATCTTGCCAAAGGTCGGACGGTCGCCGGTACGGCAGTTGAGCTACTTCGTGCAAGTTCAGTGCGAGAGGGTTACGGGGTCAATGTCCTTTCCGTGGACCGGCACTTCACCTCTATTCGCTCATTTCCTTTCTCCTGCTCTCCACCCTCACTTTTTCACCATTGACTGCCGCACAATGTTTGCGTCGCCGATTACTCCGGAATGAGTTTGCGCTGCTTGGTGGACTATGCGTTGGTGAGATGAGGACGAGTGCCCAGTGTGTAATGTCGCATGCGCTAGGTGGACGTGGGGTTGCCGAGCGCTACCCTCACATCTACCGATGCCCTCCTTACTGCTTACCCATTGCCATACATCTTGTTTAACCATGCCACTTAATAAAAACGAGTCGCTATGTGCAGACACTTGGTTCTCTGCAGACTGTACGTCAACTCCTTAGCAAGCTCCTTGTTAAAAACATTCCGTCGGATTGGACAACCTCTCCTATGTACTGCAAGCAGTCGACGAATTGAATCTCTCGTGCCTGGATTGGGAACGTAGTTCAGGCCAGAAAATAGGCCTGTACCTCTAAGTCAATGCATTGTTTCCTCAAGTCATTAAAACGAAATCGTGGAATCCCATATTGTTTCCATTGACCGTTGCCATCCTGCACGGCTTCTCTGACAAAACGCACATGTGTGGAGCTGTGCGATCCTTCCTTCATTGCATTCTTCGATACTTGTCCATTTCTCCACATTTTACGAAAAGGGAAATCAGACAAATCTGAATCAATTCATACTTAATTAATCACATTTCCCCACTAGTTTGCTGACATTTAACCCTGTCCGACGTTTCTACTTCAGCTATTTCACCAATGGCAGGGTCGGCTGGATCCAGAAGCGAGGCAAAATATTTATTCTAAGTCTCTAGACCCCCTAATAACTTGCCAATTCCAACGACCAAGCAAAATATCCGCACTGGATTGCTAATTTTTCAAGCAGCATTTCCCAAATTGCAATTTATCTGCTTCCTAACATTGGGCAACCAACAAGCACAAAGTTTGTTTGAATTGAAGCAATACACTTTGGGAAATCGCGATGTCTGCGCCATCAATGGTGGCGCTAAAGTATAAAGAAGGGGTATGGTGCGTACAGCCCTCTAAATGCATAACAAAGCATTTTTGTGAAGGAAGAACAGTCAAGGGGAATAGACTGAGGCATCCTCATTGCGACGTGGCTAACCACTTGGTCGACGCGACTGGGTTTCCGTCAAGCACATTTTAACTTGTAGTGGTCTCGGCAATCCAACATTGTAGCAGGTAACGAGGTTGTCCAGTGACACCTACAGTGAGTGTGTGGATGAACTGACTGACAATGATCGAGCGAGAGCCATCAATGGTGGCGCTAAAGTATAAAGAAGGGGTATGGTGCGTACAGCCCTCTAAATGCATAACAAAGCATTTTTGTGAAGGAAGAACAGTCAAGGGGAATAGACTGAGGCATCCTCATTGCGACGTGGCTAACCACTTGGTCGACGCGACTGGGTTTCCGTCAAGCACATTTTAACTTGTAGTGGTCTCGGCAATCCAACATTGTAGCAGGTAACGAGGTTGTCCAGTGACACCTACAGTGAGTGTGTGGATGAACTGACTGACAATGATCGAGCGAGACAGGTAGAAGTTGTGGCAGAAGTTGAAGTGCACTTGCAACAGTGTGAGCGAACGTGCGCTCGGAAGTTGGACAACTTGGTAGTGAGGAAGGTGAGAGCATCCGTGTTCCATAGCACTACCCATTCCTCAACCAGCACTTTTGTCTCCTAAGACTGACTTCTAGTCACCTGCCATCAACTCTGCACCAGTTCACCACTGACTGCTGCACCAATGTCGCATCGCGGACACAATGCTTGATGGACTGTGGAGTGGGCTTCGTGGTGTAAAATAACACTACCGTAGAATTTGAAGCGCAGCTTCACTGACCATTAAATATAGCAATGAAAGGAGGGCTGTAAGGGCAGTCTGAAATGCTGACGCTTAGAATATAGTAGTTTATAATGAAGGAGGAAGGTTAGGACGTCGCACACAAGGATGGGTGAGCAAAACTGATCACCGTAGCCGAGACGTCTTACTGGTCCACTGATGGCACTGCTGTTGTGATGCTAAGACCATTTTAGGTCAGCTGTGCTCATTTGCACGTAGAGTGAATGGAAGTGGAGGGGAAGGGGCCTGGCGATCTCTCGTCAAGCATCAGATAGTATCGTGATCACTCTGGTTCAAGGACAGCACTTCAAAGCTCCAATAGTCTACCTCATTACACATTTGTATGCTTCTCATTCTCTAACGGTGCAAATGTTGCAAGCAGAGCAATTGCAAAGCATGTATGACTTATGGGTGCCACGGTATTTGATCACAGGACTACGAAGCAATCACACCAGGTATATTGGCATTCCGTTATTGCAAATGGAGGGATTGGACACAAACCACATTATAAAACCATCGTCATCCAAGAATCGCATTATCGGCTGAGAAACAACGCATCCACACTCGTCGTTATTTACTAAAGTACTGTCAACTCGTAGTCACACCTGTAGTGAACTGTCGAACATGCCTGCGTTTGTGATCGCAAAGAAAAAATCATAAGATGAGCAACCATAAATTGAGAGAAGTCATTAAGAAAGGCTTGATTTAGGGCCAACTTGGTGAGATGCGCACAATATGACGTCTTGAAGCAGAGTTTGAGGGACTGCTACCAAACATTTAGCGCACCATGACTGTCTGTCTTACTCTTTGTCTCACTGGGTTGTATAATCGCAAGACTACCATTTTGAGTGGCACTTCTTAACGTTTTATTCACTAGCCAACTTGTGTCCCTTGTCGATGCACCTCACATTGTAAATCACTAATAGATCAATTATTTTGGTCCATTTGCTTATATACTCGTTGCGTGTCAGTAGCAAGTAGTCGGAGCAAGGGAAGATTGTAGAGGGAAATAATGGCGCGGAAAGAAGGAGTGACAACTGCAACTAGAGGTGGGACTGCAAATGTGCCTTCAGATCACGTATTGCTACCATTGGAGAGATTCACCATGTGTAACAATCTGAGCTTTAATTTGAAAAGATTTCATGTAGCAACGCTTTAAACAGGTGCTGCGTTTGACCGCCAAATTGGCTTAGAATTGCCAGTGAACGGATCCTGATGCATCACACACCTGAAGTTGTGGATTGTAGGGTGTAAAAATTAGAAAATGTGGCTTGGAGGGATAAAGCGTAAGATGTCAGAACAGACAGTTTATGTGGGTAGAGACAAAGGCTCCTCTATCGTGAAGCAGCCCGATTCCTCACCCAGCCGACGTGCATGGATGGCCTGACAGGGACACTTCCAGCCAGTATCGCATGAGTTTACAGTTCCATTGCGTGCAACTTCCATTGGATGCAGTGTTTGTGCGTGGAGTAGGAGAAGCCATTTTGCTTCGAGAAGAGGAAGTATGTTTGGATGTTGAGGTATGTTTGGACAATCATCTGCTCGCGCTGGCGTTGAAAATTGGGCTACGTTATAATCACGAAAAAGCCGTCCTATAATCGCGTAAACCCAAGTAACCCATCCATTCAGTACCCATATTCCGGCACGCTCGCTTCCTCACCGACGCTCTTACCTCTCACCTATTCACTACTGACTATTATGCTAACATAATGCTGACGCTTAGAATATAGTAGTTTATAATGAAGTAGGAAGGTTAGGATGTCGCGCACAAGGGCGGGTGAGCTGAACTGATCACCGTAGCCGAGACGTCTTACTGGTCCACTGATGGCACTGCTGTTGTGATGCTAAGACCATTTTAGGTCAGCTGTGCTCATTTGCACGTAGAGTGAATGGAAGTGGAGGGGAAGGGGCCTGGCGATCTCTCGTCAAGCATCAGATAGTATCGTGATCACTCTGGTTCAAGGACAGCACTTCAAAGCTCCAATAGTCTACCTCATTACACATTTGTATACTTCTCATTTTCTAACGGTACAAATGTTGCAAGCAGAGTAATTGCAAAGCACGTACGACTTATGGGTGCCACGGCATTTGATCACAGGACTAAGAAGCAATCATACCAGGTATATTGGCATTCCGTTATTGCAAATGGAGGGACACAGGACTACGAAGCAATCACACCAGGTATATTGGCATTCCGTTATTGCAAATGGAGGGATTGGACACAAACCACATTATAAAACCATCGTCATCCAAGAATCGCATTATCGGCTGAGAAACAACGCATCCACACTCGTCGTTATTTACTAAAGTACTGTCAACTCGTAGTCACACCTGTAGTGAACTGTCGAACATGCCTGCGTTTGTGATCGCAAAGAAAAAATCATAAGATGAGCAACCATAAATTGAGAGAAGTCATTAAGAAAGGCTTGATTTAGGGCCAACTTGGTGAGATGCGCACAATATGACGTCTTGAAGCAGAGTTTGAGGGACTGCTACCAAACATTTAGCGCACCATGACTGTCTGTCTTACTCTTTGTCTCACTGGGTTGTATAATCGCAAGACTACCATTTTGAGTGGCACTTCTTAACGTTTTATTCACTAGCCAACTTGTGTCCCTTGTCGATGCACCTCACATTGTAAATCACTAATAGATCAATTATTTTGGTCCATTTGCTTATATACTCGTTGCGTGTCAGTAGCAAGTAGTCGGAGCAAGGGAAGATTGTAGAGGGAAATAATGGCGCGGAAAGAAGGAGTGACAACTGCAACTAGAGGTGGGACTGCAAATGTGCCTTCAGATCACGAATTGCTACCATTAGAAAGATTCACCATGTGTAACAATCAGAGCTTTAATTTGAAAAGATTTCATGTAGCAACGCTTTAAACAGGTGCTGCGTTTGACCGCCAAATTGGCTTAGAATTGCCAGTGAACGGATCCTGATGCATCACACACCTGAAGTTGTGGATTGTAGGGTGTAAAAATTAGAAAATGTGGCTTGGAGGGATAAAGCGTAAGATGTCAGAACAGACAGTTTATGTGGGTAGAGACAAAGGCTCCTCTATCGTGAAGCAGCCCGATTCCTCACCCAGCCGACGTGCATGGATGGCCTGACAGGGACACTTCCAGCCAGTATCGCATGAGTTTACAGTTCCATTGCGTGCAACTTCCATTGGATGCAGTGTTTGTGCGTGGAGTAGGAGAAGCCATTTTGCTTCGAGAAGAGGAAGTATGTTTGGATGTTGAGGTATGTTTGGACAATCATCTGCTCGCGCTGGCGTTGAAAATTGGGCTACGTTATAATCACGAAAAAGCCGTCCTATAATCGCGTAAACCCAAGTAACCCATCCATTCAGTACCCATATTCCGGCACGCTCGCTTCCTCACCGACGCTCTTACCTCTCACCTATTCACTACTGACTATTATGCTAACGCTGCGTGATTCACCCACTCCAGCGTGCATTCACGATGCCTGATGAATCCTGCAGTGAAGGTGTCGGTTTGCGCACTCATTATGAAATGTTGCATGCTTGAATTGAGTGAAGTGCAATCACGCACCATCCTTCAACATGTAGTTGACAGGCTCGAAGGTGTACCCTTTGTTGTCAGCACCATTGTATTTGCGTTGGCGTACATCTTTACGCATCACATTACACGCGGCTGCTATTCGCTTATCGATGGAGCACAAATACCTGAACTTGGATTTGAAACGTTAGCAGTGATGCAAACCTGCCCCAAGTTTTTGGTGCAAACTGCTTTTTCTGTATACCGTTAAACTAAAGTCGATAACTTAAGCATTGTGCCTATCTGACATCCTCATCTCAAGCCGCTTCTCTTTCTTTGTCTGCTCCAAACATAACCAGTAGCATTGTATGCTGATGGATGGTAGAGCATGACGACTTAAGTGGCAAATCCCTCGTCTCTTTGCGTGCTATTCCTCACAGAGGACTTGCGGAAGTTAATGGATGAGTGAGGATGTGTTCAGAGAGCACACACGTTTTCGCCGTTCAAAGCAAGAGGGACGGCAATTCATCGTCCAAGTGACATTTACTTTTTGACAGTGGAACTTTTAAGGAGGAATTGGGAATTAATGCTTGGTCTCTATTACGTAAGGACGAAGTGTCAACTTGGCATCAACCACAGGAAAGCACATGCCGCCGTAAAGGCTTACTTTACTTTCAACCCATTATTGGCATGCGATTCTCGCAATCCTAATCAGCTCGGTCAAAGACATCAATTTGTACTATAGGCCAGCTTTTAGAGAGGGAATGCCTCCTCATGCTCTACGATGCTGAGACACCGCTGCCTATTGTCCTCTCCCTCAATAGTGGGGCGACTCCAACCGATCCACGTGGTGGCACATGGTAGTGAGGAGGAGAGTAGAGGAACTGCGGTGGACTGAAACGCAGATGTGCTTGAGCGGCACTATTTCGCTGCAAAAATCCAACCTATCGGCACCAAATGTTATGCATGCATGCAAACATGAGTCGTTGGGTGGTGTGCGTCTGCGGATCGAATAGCAAGGCAGAAAAGAATGCGGGAGAGCAAGGCGACCTCAGACTTACCGGAGTTGAGGAAAGTAGGCCGGATATGTGAGCAAGATGATTAGAGCAGTCTCAATGGCTTGAATGTCAGTACAACTGAAGGGTTTCTCGTATCAGATGACGATCGGCGAAGTAGACAGATGCAGACAGGCAGTACTGGTGACCTATTCCTAACCGATAAGGGAAAATTCGACTTTTACAGGGGCGATTGAGCTGGACTCGCACAACGCACTCAAGTTTACTTTATTCACACATTCGCAACCCACCAAAAAGATGAAGTCTTTAGTGCATGTGTGTAGATGACAAGCAAAGCATGCATAGGAAATGATTCTGATTGCACAACCTCAGTTTCATGCCTTGAACAATCGAGTCNCAAGTGCACTTCACCTTCTGCCTCAACCTCTACCTGTCTCGCTCGATCATTGTCAGTCAGTTCACCCACACACACTCACTGTAGGTGTCACTGGATAGCCTCGTTACCTGCTACAATGTTGGATTGCCGAGACCACTACAAGTTAAAATGTGCTTGGCAGAAAACCCAGTCGCGTCGACCAAGTGGTTAGACACGTCGCCATGAGAATGCCTCAGTCTATTCCTCCTTGACTGTTCTTCCTTCACAAAAGTGCTTTGCTATGACTTTAGAGGGCTGTACGCACAAATACAACTTCTTTACACATTTGCGCCATCACTAATGGCGTGGATATTAGGATTTTCCTAAACTGCATTGCTTCATCTTAGGTGAACTTTGTGCTTGTTAGCTGCCTAATGTTAGAAGGCAAGTAAATCGCAACTTAGGAAATGCTGCTTGAGAAATTTAGCAACCTAGTGCGGATAATTTTGCTCGATCATTGGAACTGGCAAGTCATTAAGGGGTCTAGAGACTTAGAATAATTATTTTGCCTCAATTCCGGATCCAGTCAACCCTACCATTGGTGAAAGAGCTGAAGTGAGAACGTCGGACAGAGTTAAACACAAGCAAACTAGCAGAGAAAATGTGGTTGAAATAAGTTTGAATTGATTCAGATTTGTCTGATTTCCCTTTCCGTAAAATGTAGGGAAATAGACAACTATCAGAGAATGCAATGAAGGAATGGGTATTCCAAAGCACCGATCTTCTGCAATCGTGGATCCACGGTTGTAGAAACGTACATAAAGGCAGCAGTGGGAACGTCGAGACGATAGTTTGCCTGCTTCCTTGGATGCGGTGTCAAGCCTGTGAAGACGACAATGAGATAACAACGCGAATTCAGCATTAATATGTAAAAGTTACCTGGTTAAAGAACCACATTTGGGATGCAACGTCGTTGTAGATTTAGTGCAACGTTGCATTCTTGGTAATTCTTTAGATTCGTTGAGCACCTGCTCTTAGCGACTGCACGGGGTGATGCGAGGATGTTAGCCTGCATTTGGACATGGCTTGCCACCTTACACAAATCCACAAGCCCAAGCAATAACGGCGAGGTTGCAGTTCGATTGAAGGGAGAAATCCCGCAGCTCCACACCTGTGTGTTTCGCCAAGGAAGCCGTGCAGGATGGCGACGGTCAATGGAAACAGTATGGGATTCCACGATTTCGCTTTAATGTATTGAGGAAACAATGCATTGACTTAAAGATACAGGTCTAGTTTCTGGCCTAAACTACATCCCCAATCCGGGTACGAGAGATTCAATTGTCGACTGCTTGCAGTACATAGGAGAGGTTGTCCAATCCGACGGAATGGCTTTTAACGAGGAGCATGCTAAGGAGTGGACGTACAATCTGCAAAGAACCAAGTATTTGCACATGGCGACTCGTTTTTACCGAGTGGCATAAAGTGACTGGCATGGCTAAACAGGATGTACGCCAACGCATAAGCAGTAAGGAGAGCAACAGCGAATGCGCCTTAGAGGCTAGCATTGGTAGATGTGAGGGTAGCCCTCGGCAATCCTGCGTCCACCTAGCGCATGTGACATTGCACAATGGGCACTCAACCTCATCCCAACAACGCATAGTCTACCAAGCAGTGCAAACACAAACCGGAGTAGTAAGCGACGCAAACATTGTGCAGCAGTCAATGATGAAACGGTGAGGGTGGAGAGCAGAAGAAAGGAAATGAGCGAATAGACGTAAAGTGCCTGCCCACGGAAAGGACACCGACCCCGCGATCAACTCGTACTGAACTTGCACGAAGTAGCTCAACTCCCATACTGACAAACGTACGGTCTTTAGCAAGATTACCTCTACTCCTACACTACCTTCACTTCTCTTGATAACCAGTTAGTTTTAGCGTGTGCGAATATGAAGTGTGATAGTGGCGAAAATTCCTACCACACTGGGTTTTTGAGACTGGTCCAACATTCAGCTGCTTAGTTCGCCATGGGAGTGCCTCAGTCCACTACTCGATGCACTGCTTGTCCCGCTATCATAGCATTTACCTTCTCATGCGACGTTGCTTTCCTTGCGAATTCTGTAAAGCACTACTTCACTAGTGAGTATTTTATCGGCATCTCTAGCCGGTAAAGTAACACCTCTCCAATGATCATTGCAGTTGCCTTCCAACCGCATAATCTAGTCAACCAAATTATGCCTGAAGCAGTTTCAATTTTAGGTTTCCATAGCCGCATTTAGTTGTCTAATCTTCTGCACCGTGGGTAAAAGGCATTTTTCTACAATCGCTGCTCATCGCAACTACTTGCACACTTGTTAAATGCTAAGTGACTTATCGTAGAATGATGATGCCGAATCCCACTAGTGTTATGTTGATGCTGAATCAGAGGCGGAGTAGCAGCCCATTTGCAGTAGCGTGTGCTTTTTCTCCGCCGTCCATCCTCCTGCCACACGACCATGCTGCTCTGACTGCTAGCTATTGACAAGATGCAAGTAGTGTAGCGCGATTATTTGAAATAATGTTTGATGCACTGACACCAAAAGGTGTATTGATAGAGGGTGCCATGCATAAGTGAACTGAGCGTCTGATGCTGTCAAGGCATGTCTTTCAAAGTGTANTGCAGTAGCGTGTGCTTCTCCTCCGCCGTCCATCCTCCTGCCACACGACCATGCTGCTCTGACTGCTTGCTATTGACAAGATACAAGTAGCATGACGCATTTATTTGAAATAATGTTTCATGGACTGGCATCGAAGGGTGTATTGATAGAGGGTGCCATGCATAAGTGAACTGAGCGTCTGATGCTGTTAAGGCATATCTTTCAAAGTGTAAGTCTTGCACTGGTACAACTCACCTTCGTGCAAAATATGCAGGCTTACTATTTCATCAAAGTGAGCAATTGCTGAAGCTCAAAACCAACCTCGTGTTGTTGGGCCATGTGATGCTGACTCTACTTGGCTAACCTTTAGCCCTCCTTCATGTTTGATCTTCCCAAATCATCTTCTTTGCCAAAAACACTGGAACGTTAGCTGCGTTGAAATGCCAGTGCATTGGCGAATAGCGGTGAGGCTGGAGAGGTGGATGTCCCAAGGAACTTGCAATTTTATATGATGGTCTTTCAATGAGACTTTTTGGACATCGCCTAATCACGTGGATCAATGTCGACTACGCAATCATCGTGTAGCAATGGTTAAATTGTGACGATGGAAGGCGGAAGGAGGAGGTGATCGAATGGAGGCAAAGTGTCGGTTGGCGAGAAGGCCAGTGACTTCGTGACTCTGCCCCAACTTTCGTTCCACGAAGTAGCCCAACTCCCGCACCGACGTTTGGACTTGTTTCTACGTCTGGTTCTACTTCAACCCTCCTTGCAACCGGACAGTTTCAGTGCATACTAATTAAATCAACGAAAGCGACGGTTGATCGATTCCAAATTTCCTACCTCAGAGGTTTGCTGAGATTAGTGCAAGTGGAAGCAAGCCAGTCTGGAATTTGGCTGCTTGTTTGCATTGGGAGTACATCAGTCTCTTACTCAATGCACTGTCTGCCCACTGTCGTATTATTTGCCTTCTCATGCAAAGTTGCATGCCCTCTCCATTCTGTGAAGCATTACTTCACCATCGAGTGATTTATTACCAACTTCTCACCGATAGATTAACACCACTCCGTCAGTAGGGCTTTGGCGCTAGGATCAGCAAAAGTGCCTTCTAACCACAATATCTAATCAAACAGCCAAGTTCAAACCCATGCAAGAAGCTCTTCGTAGTGTTCTAGGTCACCACCATGACCGTCCGACCGTCGTGATAGAATCGCCACTGGCGTCACATTTCGTGCTTTGCCATCTGATGTAGATGTCGGCCTCGAATATTAAATGACGATACTTCCCGCTAACCAAACGAAAAATCCTTCACACCCTTCCGTTGAACAGTTCTTCTTGAGACCTGTCAAATCTGTCCTTGTTATTTATTATTCCTCATTGTAACCCACTTGGACGGTTAATGGTCGCGTTACACAATGTCCTCATTTCGCTCTACCCATCACGAGTCACTGGTAAATATTCTGTTCAAATCTTACGTAATGAATAACGCTTCCCTTGTCGTGCTGCGAACTTGCTCATTAAAACTGGAATCATGGTTGACAGTCGGAATGGCAATTAAGGGTCATTGTGCTGTGAAAGGAAACTGCCAATCTAGTGAGGCGTTGATAGGGATTCTGCGTGGACAAAACACAAAGTTGTTATGAGCGATGTCAACTCAGGGTTTGAATGATGAGGTTGAGATTATGTAGCAGATTGATGACTGGCGAGGATGGCATGTTCGCAACAGCTCACTCATGTTCAGACCAAGTTAATAACGAACAGTTTGTTCTCCACACTTCCTCCCCATTGACCTGCGTGTAAAGGCAAGGTAAGAAGACCACGTTGAAGTACTACCATATAAGAATCGCAAATGCTGTGAAACACCTAATTCTTCACCCACCGTTGGGCTGGCATTTTAACGGAGAGGAGAATATGGGATGATTGGAAATGAAGAGTATCTGCAGTTACGTTGATTATTCGCAGGAGCACATGACCCAGCAACACAAGGGTTGTTATGGCCTTTCACTACGCTCAATTTGATCAAATTCTAAGTCTGCATAACTTGCACGCAGGTGAGTCGCATCAACGCAAGACTTACCTTTTAGAAGACATGCCTTGACAGCATCAAATGCTTAGTTCATTTATACATAACACTATAGCAATGCATCCTTCCATGTCAACCCATTAAACACACATTATTTTTAATAATCGCGCTATACTACTTGTTTCTTGTCAATAGATAGCAGTCAGAGTAGCATGGTCGTGTGGTAGGAGGATGGGCTGTGGGAGAGAAGCACATTCCCCTGCAAACGCGGCTGCTACTCTATCTTCAGTTTGCGCGTCAGCATGACATTCGCTTGATTCTGCACCATTAATCGACAGGTCATTTGGCATCTAACAATCACGGAACCGGTTGTAATGACTAGCCTCTGTAGAAAAGTGTATTAGTCCCACGGTGCAGAAGGTAAGTTATCTAAATGCACCGACTTCAGCCCAAAATTTGAAATGTTTTGTGCATAGACCGTTTAAGGAGAGGATGTGTTTGGAAGGCACTTGCACTGATCGCAGAGTTAACGTCCCACCTGTCAACTTGTGCTAATTTGTAGGCGGGGAGTTGCTGATGCATCGCCCATTGGTGAAGAAGAGGGAAGAGGGAAAGCGGCATTGCATGAGAAGGCAGGTAATACGGTAGAGGGACCGGAGGTGTATCGGGTTAAAGACTGCAGCACTCCCGTTGCGAAGTAAGCAGCTAAGTCCCATGCCAGATTGCTTCCACTTGCACCAATTTCACCAGTCCTGTGTGGTAGGAAATTTTGACTCTATCACACGTCGCGTTCAGTAAGTGAAGTTAGATGCACTAAAACTGGCTGGTTGTCAAGAGGAGTTGGAGCTGCGGCCTTTTTATCGTCGGTGGTGGGATTGGACTACTTCGTTGGAAGGCGAGGTTGAATAAGATAACGGGATCCTTGCTTAATTGCCTTCTCTTGCTTTCTACTCCTACCATTGACAGCTGCTCAATTCCTTTCGTCCACTTCCTATCATTGTCATCTAACCATTGACTGCTGCACGATGATTACGTCACCGATATACGCCAAAAATATGTTCGCACTGCTTGATGGACTACGCGATGATGCACTGAAGTCGGGTTTCCAGTGTGAAATAAGGCATGCACTAAATATACGTAAGGTTGTCAAGCGCTACCCCCACGTCTACCTGACACATAAGAATTCCAAATATCACAAATTGTTTTGCAAGTCAAAGCTCTCTTATCAGAACCACATTGTATCCCTGAACACCTCTGTTAAGCATAATGCGGAGAACTTACGTTGATCTATTTTCTTGGTTTCCAAAGTTTGCTTAATCTAGGTGGAGGGATAAATGTGTTCAACGATTTGATTCACTGCGTAAAATATGATAACAGTAAGACAACATGTCTAAAATATTGCAGCCCATTTTGCTCTAATGACAGGGTAGGAGTTAGCGTAGAAAATGGTCCAAAAAAACAAATTCTGACCTCAGCATGTTGTTGTAAAGTGGATTTTCTAACCAGTATCATATTGTCCTCTCGCATATTACCCCACATCTGCTACGCGATTGGTCACTCGATGCTTATTACCCATTTGCTTCTTAATCCGCATTGCACGATTTGTGGCACATCTCTCGAGCCAATCAGAGGCAGCCTCTTAAATGATTCGTGCCTGCTGTATAGACCAATCAGATGGAAGTAGGCGAGAGTCGGACCTCTTAGATTGAGCCTTAATTAGCCACGAAAATAAAGCCAGTTCAAAGCTCGGTACGGATCGCTTTTCTTATATTTTTGCCAGCTCTTCTCCCTGTCTAAACTAGTTTTAATTCCAAAAAGGAAAATGATTAATACACGCCAAGAATTTGTACTTTGCTGAGAGACCAGTGAGTGCATGAGCTCAGAATGGCTTCCTTATAAGTCAGTGCATTCTTTACAGTGCCACACACCAAAACGTCACATCAACATTGCGTCTGACATAGCACCAACCTTNCTGTCTAAACCAGTTTTAATTCCAAAAAGGAAAATGATTAATACACGCCAAGAATTTGTACTTTGCTGAGAGACCAGTGAGTGCATGAGCTCAGAATGGCTTCCTTATAAGTCAGTGCATTCTTTACAGTGCCACACACCAAAACCTTCATACCTTGAGCTGCAGGGATGTGATCACTTGTCTTCTTGCCAATCTCCTTGTCAAACTATGGCATTTGAAGAAACTTTGCGTTGCGAAACCACTTAGTATGATTTAGCCGCAAATAGAAACTTTCCAAATCACTCCAACGATATTTATTCCTTCCTTTCGGACCTATATAACTTGATAACACAACATACAGGCATTTTGTAAGCATGTGCCGCAAAAAATATGGCTTGTAACTTACCCATCTGTTAAACTACCCGAATATATCAGTCAAATCTAATTTTGCAATTAAAAATTGAAAGCCACCGTTAAGGTTCTATTTAGAGATCTGTGTAGCCAAGGCCTAATCAGAACGGGTCTACCCTTTTGCCTGACTGGCGTTTTTAACTATCGGTTGTCAAAGCATACTTTATATTGAACACTTGAGTGTTACATTTATCCGCTATCACATGTAAAATGACGCAAATTTTCCGAAGTTATTAAAACATTCCATGGGAGAATGGCGAAACAGAGCACTCTCAAACGTCTAGAATGAGATAGAAATGTTGACATTTTGAGGGCTAGGGGCATAAGCTCTCCCTCGAATGCCTATGGCATCCGATTCGTCGTTGGTTTTGTATCAACTGACCGCCTTTGGCCTAGAAGTTAAGTTTAAAGCAGCAGTCCATTCTGTTAGTAGCACCACCTGGATTGAAGCAGATAGGTACATCGAAATTGCAACTTGTATGCTTTGCTTACTCACAAAGGACACCACGATATGCATATATGGGGAGGCTATAGCTTCGAACACGCAATCCATGGAAAGTGTGCCCATTCGATCGCCATTTGCGAGAAGTTGAAAGGCTTCTCGGAGATCGTGCTTCAAGTCGCGAGTAAATTAAATGGACAAGAACAGATGCCGCCACTAGCAGAATCTTTATGGGCATTTCAACTTCTAACCTGAGCTTTGTCCAGCTTTTCTACTAGATTCTAGTGTATCGACTGAACTTCGACATTTTACATGTGAGTTGCCATGAAGTTGATCCAGGTGTCCAAATGCCATCATCTCCTTCTCGCGTTGTTTACTACGTCATTTCTCAAATCAGAAAGCCAACTTTTGCTGTTCAAACGCAGGATGCCCAACAGGAAAACTTACCAATCATAAGTCGGGTCTGACTTGTACATAGACACTCTAAGCAGGCAAAGAGAAGAACAAGTTGATTCTCAAAAGCATTGTCTTTACTTTCACTTCTACCAGAAAATTAGGATAGTAAGAATTTAAAGCGTACGATACGGGTTGGAGTGTGTGGAAGGGGGAAATCGGACGTGGTTTTGCATAAGAAGTGAATCGCTTGCTCATAAGGAGACAACTAAGAGGGTAATGTTGCACTATATAACTCGACAAGACCATTGGAAGAACAAACTACGGATATGTTGAAGCAGCAGGTTATGGAGGAGGCTTGGAGCCACCAGCATTGCAGTACCACCTAGGAAGGGAAGGCGAGCGCTGCAACATTGGGTGAGAATAGTACCAATGACGGCTAGACGCGGCATTACTACTGGCGACTGAGACACTGAATTCATGGTGTTGGCAGGAGTAGACAAACTTAAATTCTAGTTTAAAAGCCTGCAAACAGGACGTCCAGTCAGTGTTTACTCAAACAGAAATCAAAGAAAGCGTGCAAACACGGATTTCTTCAATGTATTTGCAAACTACAGTTGACAATAAGGGTAATTTGTGGCCTTGCTAATTGTGCAGAGAGGGGCAAATTTATTGCACAGAGAGTCAAGGTAACAAAGTAAAATTTTAAAACGAATTCAAAAACCGTCACCTCTTTTTGCATAAGTATTTTGGGACTGTTTGTTCTGTTGACTTAGGTGTTAAGTCGCCTAGAGCTTTGCCCAAATGTACCGGAAACCTTTTTGATAGATTCGGGCAATTAAACGACTGAAGCCCAAGCCTCATTCACATAGCACCCCAGTTTCTACGACCTTATGGAAGTCATTCTTCCTGTCAGATGTGCGGCGTTCTCAGATGGGCATGAAAGTGTGGGTTCAAACTACTTCGCCTGTTAATGCCCGCATTTGAAGTGCACGGAGGTGTTTAATAAAATGGAATGTAAATGTGGAAATCTCACAAGCTAATCAATTATAAGGCACGCATGGCATGTGGACTCCTCTTTATTTGACAATAGGTTGAGGAAATAATCGCACCAGTTACATTGGCACTTTGTTATTACTAAATGGACCGACTAGACTTAAGCCATTTAATAAAATTATCATCACTATAAGAATCGCAGTATCCGCTGCGTAACAATGTACTCACACTCATCGTTGTTCGCTAATGGACTGTCATCCCGTGGTCCAACCTACAGTATGCTGACAAACTTTCCCATCTTGAAACGAGAGATCATATTTTGAGAACGAACTGTAGCGGGGTTTTCCCGTTCCTCCTCTTCCTTCCCTTTTACTTTGCTACAAGAAGGTCGAGTTCTTCTGGGCATCACTTTATTTAGGGAAAAAGGTAGGTAAAACAGTCCAAATCTACTTAGGTTGGGTCTCCGACTCTGGAGGGGAAGGTGCAAGCTCGTCCGCGACCACGTGAATATTTTGTTCTCGACTCTCACCTATAAAGAGCATATAAACACCACCATTATCACACGAACGTTAAGGAAGGCCTGAGTTGGAATCAATCATAAAATAAATACAATTTGAAGAACAAGAAAATTGATCAGTGTAACTTTTTTACACTAGACATAACAGAGGTGCTCCGCGATATCAAATGATTCAAAAAAGAAAGCTTCGATATACAAAAGCTCCAATTCTAATGTTTGGAAACCTTATACATCAGGGAGTTAGCAAATCAACGTTAAAATGTGCAGTCTTCCTAACTTATTTCTTGTTTTTAGGTGGACACCTCTTCCTCTCCAGTCTTTCCATCAGGCATCGTTGTCATGCGATGCCACTCTAATGGAGGGCACTTAGGGAGAAGTCAGTCCCATTTACTCATCCAAATCAAAATTTCCACTCATGTCGCTGTGCGTCAACGGAAGCCGACCATGCATATACGTAGCGTAACTGTCTTGTCTGCTTCAATAGCACATAAAAGAATCTAGTAGAAAAGCTGGACAAAGCTCAGGTTAGAAGTTGAAATGCCCATAAAGATTCTGCTAGTGGCGGCATCTGTTCTTGTCCATTTAATTTACTCGCGACTTGAAGCACGATCTCCGAGAAGCCTTTCAACTTCTCGCAAATGGCGATCGAATGGGCACACTTTCCATGGATTGCGTGTTCGAAGCTATAGCCTCCCCATATATGCATATCGTGGTGTCCTTTGTGAGTAAGCAAAGCATACAAGTTGCAATTTCGATGTACCTATCTGCTTCAATCCAGGTGGTGCTACTAACAGAATGGACTGCTGCTTTAAACTTAACTTCTAGGCCAAAGGCGGTCAGTTGATACAAAACCAACGACGAATCGGATGCCATAGGCATTCGAGGGAGAGCTTATGCCCCTAGCCCTCAAAATGTCAACATTTCTATCTCATTCTAGACGTTTGAGAGTGCTCTGTTTCGCCATTCTCCCATGGAATGTTTTAATAACTTCGGAAAATTTGCGTCATTTTACATGTGATAGCGGATAAATGTAACACTCAAGTGTTCAATATAAAGTATGCTTTATCATTAGAGCAAAATGGGCTGCAATATTTTAGACATGTTGTCTTACTGTTATCATATTTTACGCAGTGAATCAAATCGTTGAACACATTTATCCCTCCACCTAGATTAAGCAAACTTTGGAAACCAAGAAAATAGATCAACGTAAGTTCTCCGCATTATGCTTAACAGAGGTGTTCAGGGATACAATGTGGTTCTGATAAGAGAGCTTTGACTTGCAAAACAATTTGTGATATTTGGAATTCTTATGTGTCAGGTAGACGTGGGGGTAGCGCTTGACAACCTTACGTATATTTAGTGCATGCCTTATTTCACACTGGAAACCCGACTTCAGTGCATCATCGCGTAGTCCATCAAGCAGTGCGAACATATTTTTGGCGTATATCGGTGACGTAATCATCGTGCAGCAGTCAATGGTTAGATGACAATGATAGGAAGTGGACGAAAGGAATTGAGCAGCTGTCAATGGTAGGAGTAGAAAGCAAGAGAAGGCAATTAAGCAAGGATCCCGTTATCTTATTCAACCTCGCCTTCCAACGAAGTAGTCCAATCCCACCACCGACGATAAAAAGGCCGCAGCTCCAACTCCTCTTGACAACCAGCCAGTTTTAGTGCATCTAACTTCACTTACTGAACGCGACGTGTGATAGAGTCAAAATTTCCTACCACACAGGACTGGTGAAATTGGTGCAAGTGGAAGCAATCTGGCATGGGACTTAGCTGCTTACTTCGCAACGGGAGTGCTGCAGTCTTTAACCCGATACACCTCCGGTCCCTCTACCGTATTACCTGCCTTCTCATGCAATGCCGCTTTCCCTCTTCCCTCTTCTTCACCAATGGGCGATGCATCAGCAACTCCCCGCCTACAAATTAGCACAAGTTGACAGGTGGGACGTTAACTCTGCGATCAGTGCAAGTGCCTTCCAAACACATCCTCTCCTTAAACGGTCTATGCACAAAACATTTCAAATTTTGGGCTGAAGTCGGTGCATTTAGATAACTTACCTTCTGCACCGTGGGACTAATACACTTTTCTACAGAGGCTAGTCATTACAACCGGTTCCGTGATTGTTAGATGCCAAATGACCTGTCGATTAATGGTGCAGAATCAAGCGAATGTCATGCTGACGCGCAAACTGAAGATAGAGTAGCAGCCGCGTTTGCAGGGGAATGTGCTTCTCTCCCACAGCCCATCCTCCTACCACACGACCATGCTACTCTGACTGCTATCTATTGACAAGAAACAAGTAGTATAGCGCGATTATTAAAAATAATGTGTGTTTAATGGGTTGACATGGAAGGATGCATTGCTATAGTGTTATGTATAAATGAACTAAGCATTTGATGCTGTCAAGGCATGTCTTCTAAAAGGTAAGTCTTGCGTTGATGCGACTCACCTGCGTGCAAGTTATGCAGACTTAGAATTTGATCAAATTGAGCGTAGTGAAAGGCCATAACAACCCTTGTGTTGCTGGGTCATGTGCTCCTGCGAATAATCAACGTAACTGCAGATACTCTTCATTTCCAATCATCCCATATTCTCCTCTCCGTTAAAATGCCAGCCCAACGGTGGGTGAAGAATTAGGTGTTTCACAGCATTTGCGATTCTTATATGGTAGTACTTCAACGTGGTCTTCTTACCTTGCCTTTACACGCAGGTCAATGGGGAGGAAGTGTGGAGAACAAACTGTTCGTTATTAACTTGGTCTGAACATGAGTGAGCTGTTGCGAACATGCCATCCTCGCCAGTCATCAATCTGCTACATAATCTCAACCTCATCATTCAAACCCTGAGTTGACATCGCTCATAACAACTTTGTGTTTTGTCCACGCAGAATCCCTATCAACGCCTCACTAGATTGGCAGTTTCCTTTCACAGCACAATGACCCTTAATTGCCATTCCGACTGTCAACCATGATTCCAGTTTTAATGAGCAAGTTCGCAGCACGACAAGGGAAGCGTTATTCATTACGTAAGATTTGAACAGAATATTTACCAGTGACTCGTGATGGGTAGAGCGAAATGAGGACATTGTGTAACGCGACCATTAACCGTCCAAGTGGGTTACAATGAGGAATAATAAATAACAAGGACAGATTTGACAGGTCTCAAGAAGAACTGTTCAACGGAAGGGTGTGAAGGATTTTTCGTTTGGTTAGCGGGAAGTATCGTCATTTAATATTCGAGGCCGACATCTACATCAGATGGCAAAGCACGAAATGTGACGCCAGTGGCGATTCTATCACGACGGTCGGACGGTCATGGTGGTGACCTAGAACACTACGAAGAGCTTCTTGCATGGGTTTGAACTTGGCTGTTTGATTAGATATTGTGGTTAGAAGGCACTTTTGCTGATCCTAGCGCCAAAGCCCTACTGACGGAGTGGTGTTTATCTATCGGTGAGAAGTTGGTAATAAATTACTCGATGGTGAAGTAATGCTTCACAGAATGGAGAGGGCATGCAACTTTGCATGAGAAGGCAAATAATACGACAGTGGGCAGACAGTGCATTGAGTAAGAGACTGATGTACTCCCAATGCAAACAAGCAGCCAAATTCCAGACTGGCTTGCTTCCACTTGCACTAATCTCAGCAAACCTCTGAGGTAGGAAATTTGGAATCGATCAACCGTCGCTTTCGTTGATTTAATTAGTATGCACTGAAACTGTCCGGTTGCAAGGAGGGTTGAAGTAGAACCAGACGTAGAAACAAGTCCAAACGTCGGTGCGGGAGTTGGGCTACTTCGTGGAACGAAAGTTGGGGCAGAGTCACGAAGTCACTGGCCTTCTCGCCAACCGACACTTTGCCTCCATTCGATCACCTCCTCCTTCCGCCTTCCATCGTCACAATTTAACCATTGCTACACGATGATTGCGTAGTCGACATTGATCCACGTGATTAGGCGATGTCCAAAAAGTCTCATTGAAAGACCATCATATAAAATTGCAAGTTCCTTGGGACATCCACCTCTCCAGCCTCACCGCTATTCGCCAATGCACTGGCATTTCAACGCAGCTAACGTTCCAGTGTTTTTGGCAAAGAAGATGATTTGGGAAGATCAAACATGAAGGAGGGCTAAAGGTTAGCCAAGTAGAGTCAGCATCACATGGCCCAACAACACGAGGTTGGTTTTGAGCTTCAGCAATTGCTCACTTTGATGAAATAGTAAGCCTGCATATTTTGCACGAAGGTGAGTTGTACCAGTGCAAGACTTACACTTTGAAAGATATGCCTTAACAGCATCAGACGCTCAGTTCACTTATGCATGGCACCCTCTATCAATACACCCTTCGATGCCAGTCCATGAAACATTATTTCAAATAAATGCGTCATGCTACTTGTATCTTGTCAATAGCAAGCAGTCAGAGCAGCATGGTCGTGTGGCAGGAGGATGGACGGCGGAGGAGAAGCACACGCTACTGCAGATGTCCTGCTACACCACCTCTGATTTGGCACCAACATAACACTAGTGGGATTCGGCATCATCATTCTACGATAAGTCAGTTAGCATTTAACAAGTGTGCAAGTAGTTGCGATGAGCAGCGACTGTAGAAAAATGCATTGTTCCACGGTGCAGAAGATTAGGCAACCGAATGCAGCTATGGAAACCTAAATTGAAACTGCTTTAAGCATAATTTGGTTGACTAGATTATGCGGTTGGAAGGCAACTGCAATGATCATGGGAGCAGTGTTACTTTACCGGCTAGAGGTTGCCGATAAAATACTCACTGGTAAAGTAGTGCTTTGTAGACTTCGCAAGGAAAGCAACGTTGCATGAGAAGGCAAATACTATGATAGCGGGACAAGCAGTGCATTGAGTAGGGGACTGAGGCACTCCCATGGCGAACTGAGCAGCTGAATATTAGACCAGTCTCAGAAACCCAGTGTGGTAGGAATTTTCGCCACTATCACACTTCATATTCGCACACGCTAAAACTAACTGGTTATCAAGAGAAGTGAAGGTAGTGTAGGAGTAGAGGTAATCTTGCTAAAGACCGTACGTTTGTCAGTATGGGAGTTGAGCTACTTCGTGCAAGTTCAGTACGAGTTGATCGCGGGGTCGGTGTCCTTTCCGTGGGCAGGCACTTTACGTCTATTCGCTCATTTCCTTTCTTCTGCTCTCCACCCTCACCGTTTCATCATTGACTGCTGCACAATGTTTGCGTCGCTTACTACTCCGGTTTGTGTTTGCACTGCTTGGTAGACTATGCGTTGTTGGGATGAGGTTGAGTGCCCATTGTGCAATGTCACATGCGCTAGGTGGACGCAGGATTGCCGAGGGCTACCCTCACATCTACCAATGCTAGCCTCTAAGGCGCATTCGCTGTTGCTCTCCTTACTGCTTATGCGTTGGCGTACATCCTGTTTAGCCATGCCAGTCACTTTATGCCACTCGGTAAAAACGAGTCGCCATGTGCAAATACTTGGTTCTTTGCAGATTGTACGTCCACTCCTTAGCATGCTCCTCGTTAAAAGCCATTCCGTCGGATTGGACAACCTCTCCTATGTACTGCAAGCAGTCGACAATTGAATCTCTCGTACCCGGATTGGGGATGTAGTTTAGGCCAGAAACTAGACCTGTATCTTTAAGTCAATGCATTGTTTCCTCAATACATTAAAGCGAAATCGTGGAATCCCATACTGTTTCCATTGACCGTCGCCATCCTGCACGGCTTCCTTGGCGAAACACACAGGTGTGGAGCTGCGGGATTTCTCCCTTCAATCGAACTGCAACCTCGCCGTTATTGCTTGGGCTTGTGGATTTGTGTAAGGTGGCAAGCCATGTCCAAATGCAGGCTAACATCCTCGCATCACCCCGTGCAGTCGCTAAGAGCAGGTGCTCAACGANCTTCATTGCATTCTTCGATACTTGCCCATTTCTCCACATTTTACGAAAAGGGAAATCAGACGAATCTGAATCAATTCATACTTAATTCAATCACATTTCCCCACTAGTTTGCTGACATTTAACCCTGTCCGACGTTTCCACTTCAGCTCTTTCACCAATGGCAGGGTTGACTGGATCCAGAAGCGAGGCAAAATATTTATTCTAAGTCTCTAGACTCCCTAGTAACTTGCCATTTCCAACGACCAAGCAAAAGTATCCGCACTGGGTTGCTAAACTTTTCAAGGAGCAATTCCCAAATTGCAATTCATCTGCTTCCTAACATTGAGCAACCAACAAGCACAAAGTTTATTTGAAATGAAGCAATGCAGTTTGGGGAATTGCGATGTTCGCGCCAGCAATGGTGGCGGCAAAGTATAAAGAAGGGGTATTGGTGCCTACAGCCCTCTAAAGGCATAATAAAGCATTTTTGTGAAGGAAGAACGGTCAAGGAGGAATAGACTGAGGCATTCTCATGGCGACGTGGCTAACCACTTGGTCGACGCGGCTGGGTTTTCTGTCAAGCACATTTCAACTTGTAGTGGTCTCTGCAGTCCAACATTGTAGCAGGTAACGAGGTTGTCCGGTGACACCTAGAGGGAGTGTGTGTGGATGAATTGACTGACAATGATCGAGCGAGACAGGTAGAGGTTGAGGCAGAAGGTGAAGTGCACTTGCAACTGTGTGAGCTCACGCGGGCTTGGATGTTGGACAACTTTGTAGTGAGGAAGGTGCGAGCGTCCGTGTTCTTGAGCACTATCCATCCCTCAACCGGCACTTCTGCCGCCTAAGACTGACTTCTAATCACCCACTCTCAACTCTGCACCACTTCACCACTGACTGCTGCACCAATGCCGCATCGCGGACACAATGCTTGATGGACTGTGGAGTGGGCTTTGTGGTGTAAAATGACGCTGCCATAGAATTTGATGCACAACTTCACTAGCCATCAAAGTAGAATTTGCGCGCTACTTTTTAAGCTGTTTACTCGTTTGGCATTTACTTCAGCACTTGGCTATGGTGATAACCGAGACAATAAGAAGGCTTGACATCTATTGCCGAAAATCACCTGTTAGCCCAATTTGTTCCAGTTTTATAGGCAAATCTTTTCTTTGGCTTTGATTTACTTTCCAGTCGAGTTCCTTTTTAGACAAGAAACTGCCGAATGAGAGTGCTCCACTTCACTCAGAGACTACTTCGTTGAGTCAAAATTTGCATCTCACCAACGTGAAAGCTGACATGAGTACGCCGACGCGATGCTACAGACCGCAAATGCTTCCATCATCGAAACCAAAATCAGCCACTCTCTTATTGTTGGCCCTAGCCATATATGTCCTTCTCATGGGCACATTCACTGGCCGTGACTCCATCCCCATTTCGTGCGGCCCCATTTAGCTAATTGGATTAAGTCCTAAGCAACATACTGAATTGAATAACGTCTGTAAAAGCAATTTACTGGGTAGATGTTCAAGGTTTGAAAAATGTATCCATGCATTCGTTATCGGTGTTAATTCAAGTCATCATTCGAAAATATTTTCATGCCTCCGATTCTCTAACAATGTGACAATTCTCTAACATTTTCGTTGTTTATTTTTGAAGCCTGTTAAGTCAAACAACAGTCACAAAGCCTAGTAGGACAGAGCTTAGAAGTCTCTTTCTTCTTTAACGCTCTTGAATACCTAATAATTGGATTCTTACACCAAACTCACTCTGCCAAGTCAAGGCATATTAATGCCTTGAGGAGCTTGCGGGCATTCATTGGTTTATTGAGCACTTTAGGTTTCATCCTCCAGGTTCAGTGCCACCTAGTTGGTGCCCCATTTTCGCAAAGACTGCTACCATAGTACCGACAAACTGGCGAGGAAATTCAGTGGTCACCATTTTGTGAAGTAGCCTCCATTGAGTGGCAGGACTCGATTGTTCAAGGCATGAAACTGAGGTTGTGCAATCAGAATCATTGCCTATGCATGCTTTGCTTGTCATCTACACACATGCACTAAAGACTTCATCCTTTTGGTGGGTTGCGAATGTGTGACTAAAGTAAACTTGAGTGTGTTGTGCAAGCCCAGTTCAATCGCCCTGTGAAAGTCGAATTTTTCCTTATCGGTTAGGAACAGGTCACCAGTACTGCCTGTCTGCATCCGTCCACTTCGCTGATCGTCATCTGATACGAGAAACTCTTCAGTTGTACCGATATTCAAGCTATTGAGACTGCTCTAATCATCTTGCTCACATATCCGGCCTATCTTCCTCAACTCCGGTAAGTCTGAGGTCGCCTTGCTCTCTCGCACTCTTTTCTGCCTTGCTATTCGATCCGCAGACGCACACCACCCAACGACTTATGTTAGCATGCATGCATAACATTTGGTGCCGATATGTTGGATTTTTGCAGCGAGTTAGTGCCACTCAAGCACATCTGCCTTTCAGTCCACTGCAGCCCCTCTACTCTCCTCCTCACTACCATGTGCCACTACGTGGATCGGTCGGAGTCGCCTCACTAGTGAGGAAGAGGACAATAGGCAGCGGTGTCTTAGCATCGCAGAGCATGAGGAGGCATTCCCTCTCTAAAAGCTGGCCTATAGTACAAATTGATGTCTTTAACCGAGCTGATCAGGATTGCGAGAATCGCATGCCAATGATGGGTTGGAAGTAAAGTAAGCCTTTACGGCGGCATGTGCTTTCCTGTGGTTGATGCCAAGTTGACACTTCGTCCCACCGTAATAGAGACCAAGCATTAATTCCCAATTCCCCTTTAAAAGTTCCACTGTCGAAAAGTAAATGCCACTTGGACGATGAAATGCCGTCCCTCATGCTTTGAACGGCGAAAACGTGTGTGCTCTCCGAACACATCCTCACTCATCCATTAACTTCCGCAAGTCCTCTGTGAGGAATGGTATGCAAAGAGACGAGGGATTTGCCACTTAAGTCGTCATGCTCTACCATCCATCAGCATACAATGCTACTGGTTATGTTTGGAGCAGACAAAGAAAGAGAAGCGGCTCAAGATGAGGATGTCGGATAGGCACAATGCTTAAGTTATCGACTTTAGTCTAACGGTATACAGAAAAAGCAGTTTGCACCAAAAACTTGGGGCAGGTTTGCATCACTGCTAACGTTTCAAACCCAAGTTCAGGTATTTGTGCTCCATCGATAAGCGAATAGCAGCCGTGTGTGGTGCGATATGTAAAGATGTGCGGCAACGCAAATGCAATTGTGTTGACAACAAAGAGCACACCTTTGAGTCTGTCAACTGCATGTTGAAGGATGGTGCGAGATTGCACTTCACCCACTTCACGCATGCAACATTTCATGATGAGTGCGTAAACCGACACCTTCACTGCAGGATTCATCGGGCATCGTGAATGCACGCTGGAGTGGGTGAATCACGCAACGTTTGCATAATACTCAGTAGTGAATAGGTGAGAGGTAAAAGCGTCGGTGAGGAAGCGAGCGCGCCGGAATATGGGTACCGACTGGATGGGTTACTTGGGTTCACGCGATTATAGGATGGCTTTTTCGTGATTGTGACCTAGCCCTACACCAAAGCCGGTGAGAACAGATGATTGTCCAAGCATACCTCAACATCTTCTCGAGGCAAAATGGCTTCTCCTACTCCTCGCACAAACACTGCATTTAATGGAAGCTGCATGCAATAGAACTGTACGCCCATGCAATATTGGCTGGAAGTGTCCCTGTCAGGCCACCCATGCACGTCGGCTGGGTGAGGAATCGGGCTGCTTCACAATGGAGGAGCCTTTGTCTCTACCCACAAGGACTGTCTGTTCTGACATCTTACGCTTTATCCCTCCAAGCCACATTTTCTAATTCCACACCCTACAATCCACAACTTCAGATGTGTGATGCATCAGGATCCGTTCACTGGCAATTTTAAGCCAATTTGGCGGTCAATCACAGCACCCGTTTAAAGCGTTGCTGCATGAAATCTTTTCAAATTAAAGCTCGGATTGTTACACATGGTGAATCTCTCCAATGGTAGCAATACGTGATCCGAAGGCACATTTGCAGTCCCACGTGTAGTTGCAGTTGTCACTCCTTCTTTCCGCAACATTAGTTCCCTTTACAATCTTCCCTTGCTCCGACTACTTGCTATTGACACGTAACGAGTAGTATAAACGAATGGACTAAAATAATTGAGCCATTGATGATTCACGTTGTGAGGTGCATCGACAAGGGACACAAGTTGGCTAGTGAATGCAACGTTAAGAAGTGCCACTCAAAATGGTAGTCTTGCGATTATACAACCCGCTGAGACGAAGAGTAAGGCAGACAGTCATGGTGGGCTAAATGTTTGGTAGCAGTACCTCAAACCCTGCTTCAATACGTCATATTGTGCGCATCTCACCAAGTTGGCCCTAAATCAAGCCTTTCTTAATGACTTCTCTCAATTTATGGTGGCTCATCTTATGATTTTTTATTTGCGATCACAAACGCAGGCATCTTCGACAGTTCACTACAGGTGTGACTACGAGTTGACAGTACTATAGCAAATAACGACGAGTTTGGGTGCGTTGTTGCTCAACCGATAATGCGATTCTTGGATGACGATGGTTTTATAATGTGGTTTGTGTCCAATCCCTCCATTTGTAATAACGGACCGCCAATATACCTGGTGTGATTGCTTCTTAGTCCTGTGATCAAATATCGTGGCACCCTTAAGTCGTACGTGCTTTGCAATTACTCTGCTTGCAACATTTGCACCGTTAGAGAATGAGAAGCATGCAAATGTGTAATGAGGTAGACTATTGGAGCTTTGAAGTGCTGTCCTTGAACCAGAGTGATCACGATACTATCTGATGCTTGACGAGAGATCGCCAGGCCCCTTCCCCTCCACTTCCATTCACTGTGCTTGCAAATGAGCACAGCTAACCTAAAATGGTCTTAGCATCACAACAGCAGTGCCATCAGTGGACCAGTAAGACCTCTCGGCTACGGTGATCAGTTCTGCTCACCCACCCTTGTGTGCGACGTCCTAACCTTCCTCCTTCATTATAAACTAATATATTCTAAGCGTCAGCATTACAGACTGCCCCTACAGCCCTTCTTTCATTGCTATATTCAAGATCATTTTAGGTCAACTGTGCGCATTTGCAAGCACAGTCTTAGGAGACAGAAGTGCAGGTTGATAGATGGGTAGTCCAACATCCGAGCCCACGTGCGCTCACACTGTTGCATGTGCACTTCAACTTCTGCCACAACTTCTACCTGTGTCGGTCAGTCATTGTCAGTCAGTCCGCTCACACGCACTCACTGTAGGTGTCACTGGATAGCCTCGTTACCTGCTACAATGTTGGATTGCAGAGACCACTACAAGTTAAAATGTGCTTAACAGAAAGCCCAGTTACGTCGACCACGCGATTACCCATTTCGCCATGAGAATGCCTCAGTACATTCCCCCTTGACTGTTCTTCCTTCGCAAAAATGCTTTGCTATGCCTTTAGGGGGCTGCATGCAAAAATACAACTTCTTCAAACTTCGGCGCCATCATGGATGGCACTGACATTACGGTTCCCTAAACTGCATTGCTTCATTTCAAATAAACCTTGTGCTTGTTAAATGCTTAATGTTGGAAGGCAAGTAAATTGCTTTTTAGGAAATGCTGCTTGAGAAATTTAGCAACCTAGTGCGGATACTTTTGCTTGGTCGTTGGAAATGGCAAGTTATTAAAGGGTCTAGGAATTAGAGTAAATATATTACCTCAATTTCGGATCCAGTCAACCCTACCATTGGTGAAAGAGCTGAAGTGAGAACGTCGGACAGGGTTAAACACAAGCAAACTAGCAGAGAAAATGTGGTTGAAATAAGTTTGAATTGATTCAGATTTGTCTGATTTCCCTTTCCGTAAAATGTAGGGAAATAGACAACTATCAGAGAATGCAATGAAGGAATGGGTATTCCAAAGCACCGATCTTCTGCAATCGTGGATCCACGGTTGTAGAAACGTACATAAAGGCAGCAGTGGGAACGTCGAGACGATAGTTTGCCTGCTTCCTTGGATGCGGTGTCAAGCCTGTGAAGACGACAATGAGATAACAACGCGAATTCAGCATTAATATGTAAAAGTTACCTGGTTAAAGAACCACATTTGGGATGCAACGTCGTTGTAGATTTAGTGCAACGTTGCATTCTTGGTAATTCTTTAGATTCGTTGAGCACCTGCTCTTAGCGACTGCACGGGGTGATGCGAGGATGTTAGCCTGCATTTGGACATGGCTTGCCACCTTACACAAATCCACAAGCCCAAGCAATAACGGCGAGGTTGCAGTTCGATTGAAGGGAGAAATCCCGCAGCTCCACACCTGTGTGTTTCGCCAAGGAAGCCGTGCAGGATGGCGACGGTCAATGGAAACAGTATGGGATTCCACGATTTCGCTTTAATGTATTGAGGAAACAATGCATTGACTTAAAGATACAGGTCTAGTTTCTGGCCTAAACTACATCCCCAATCCGGGTACGAGAGATTCAATTGTCGACTGCTTGCAGTACATAGGAGAGGTTGTCCAATCCGACGGAATGGCTTTTAACGAGGAGCATGCTAAGGAGTGGACGTACAATCTGCAAAGAACCAAGTATTTGCACATGGCGACTCGTTTTTACCGAGTGGCATAAAGTGACTGGCATGGCTAAACAGGATGTACGCCAACGCATAAGCAGTAAGGAGAGCAACAGCGAATGCGCCTTAGAGGCTAGCATTGGTAGATGTGAGGGTAGCCCTCGGCAATCCTGCGTCCACCTAGCGCATGTGACATTGCACAATGGGCACTCAACCTCATCCCAACAACGCATAGTCTACCAAGCAGTGCAAACACAAACCGGAGTAGTAAGCGACGCAAACATTGTGCAGCATATAATGGTGAAATAGTGAGTGTAGAGAACAGGAGAATGGGAATGAGCGAATAGTCGTAAAGTGCCGGCCCACGTAAAGGACATTGACCTCGCGACTCTGTCGTACTGAACTTGCACGAAGTAGCCCAACTCCCGTACCGGCGACTGCTCGACCTTTGGCAAGATTACCTCTACTCCTAACGCTACTCTAACCCCTCTTTATAACTAGTTAGTTTTAGCGTGTGCGGATATGACGCGTGATAGTGGCGATAATTCCCACCACACTGGAGTTCAGAGACTAGTGCAAGTGGAGGCACGCCGGTCTAGCATTCAGCTGCTTAGTTCGCAATGGAAGTGTTTCAGTCTCTTACTCAATGCACTACCTGTCCCGCTATCACAATATTAGCCTTCTCATGCAACGTTGATTTCCCTCCAAATTCTGCAAAGCACCACTTCACCAGTGAGTATTTTATCGGAAACTTCTAGCCGGTAAAGTGGCACCGCTCCAATGATCAGTGCAAGTGCCCTCCAACCGCTTCCTCTGTTCAACCAGATTATGCTTAACGCAGTTTCGATTTTAGGTTTTAATAGCTGCATTCAGTTGCCTAATCTTCTGCACCGTGGGACAAATGCATTCTTCTGCAATCGCTGCTCATCGCAACTAGTAGCAAACTTACTAAATGCCAAATGACTTAGGGGGTATGCTGATGGCGAATCCCACAAGCGTCATGTTGACGCTAAATCAGAGGCGGAGTAGCAGGCCATCTGCAGTAGAGTGTGCTTCTCCTCCGCCGTCCATCCTCCTGCCACACAACCATGCTGCTCTGACTGCTAGCTATTGACAAGATACAAGTAGTATAATGCAATTATTTGAAAAAATGTTTCATGGACTGACACCGAAAGGTGTATTGATAGAGAGTGCCATGCATAAATGAGCTGAGCGTTTGATGCCGTCGAGGTATGTCTTTCAAAGTGTAAGTCTTGTGTTGGTGCAACTCACCTTCGTGCAAATTATGCAGGCTTACAACTTGATCAAAGTGAGCTAAAGCGAAGGCTCAAAACCAACCTCGTGTTGTTGGACCATGTGCTCCTAAAACTACTCAGTGAAACTTTAGCCCTTCTTCATGTTTAATCTTCCCAAATTAATCCCTTTGCCAAAAAACACGGGAATGGTTGCAGCATTGAGACAGTGCACTGGCGAGTAGCGGTGAGGCTGAAGAGGTGGATGTCTCAAGGAACTTGCAATTTTTATATGATAGTCCTTCAACGAGATTTTGTGCACTACCAAATCACGTTTATCAGTGTCGACTACGCAGTCATCGTGCAGCAATGTTTAGATGATGAAAAAAGTGATCGAATGGAGGCAAGGTGTCAGTAGACGAGAAGGCCGGTGACTTCGTGTCTTTGCCCTAACCTTCGTTTCACGAAGCAGCCTAACTCTTCCACTGTCCTTCATACTTGTTTCTACATCTGATCCTACTTCAACCCTCTTTGCAACTACACATTTTCAGCGCATACCAATTTACTCGATGAACGCAGCGCTTGATCTATTTAAAATTTCCTACCTCAGAGGATTGCTGAGATTAGTGCAATGGAAGCAAGCCAGTCTAGAATTTAGCTACTTATCTCGCATTGGGAGTGCCTCAGTCTCTTACTCAATGCACTGTCTGCCCACTGTCGTATTATTTGCCTTCTCATGCAAAGTTGCATGACCTCTCCATTCTGTGAAGCATTACTTCACCATCGAGTAATTTATTACCAACTTCTCACCGATAGATTAACACCACTCCGTCAGTAGGGCTTTGGCGCTAGGATCAGCGAAAGTGCCTTCCAACCACAATATCTAATCAAACAGCCAAGTTCAAACCCATGCAAGAAGCTCTTCGTAGTGTTCTAGGTCATCACCATGACCATCTGACCGTCTTGATAGAATCGTCACTGGCGCCACATTTCGTGCTTTGCCATCTGATGTAGATGTCGGCCTCGAATATTAAATGGCGATACTTCCCGCAAAACAGACGAGGAATCCTTCAAACTCTTCTGTCGAATAGTTCTTCTCAAGGCCTTTCAACTCTGTTCGAGTTATATATCATCCCTCATTGTAACCCACTTGGACGGTTAATGATCACATTGCACAATTTCCTTGTTTCGCACTACCCATCTCGAGTAATTGGCAAATACTCTGCTCAAAAATTACACCATAAATAATGCTTCCATTGTCGAGCTGCGAACTTGCTAATGAAAACTGGAATCATGTTTGCCAGTCGAAATGTCAATTATGTGTTATTATGCTGTGGAAGGAAACTACCAATTTAGCGATGCGTTGATAGGGAATTCGCGTGGACAAAACACAGCGTAGTCATGGACGACGTCAACTCGGGGTTTGAATGATGAGGTTGTGATTGTATAGCGGGTTGATGAATGGCGATGGTGTCAAATGCGGTCTAAATGATAAATTGCAACAATCCTAGCATGTTCGCAACAGCTCACTCAGTTTCAGACCAAGTCAGTAACGAACAGTTAGTTCTCTACACTTCCTCCACATTGACCTGCGTGTAAAGGCAATGTAAGAAGACCACGTTGAAATGTTATCATATAAGAATTACAAGTGCTGTGAAACACCCAACCCTTCACTCACACCGCTACTCGCCAATGAAATGGCATTTCAATGCAGCAACTCTTCCTGTGTTTTCTAACAAAGAAAAGAATTTGGGAGGATTGGACATGAAGGAGGGCTGCAGTCAAGTTGATTATTTACAGGGGCACATGACCCAGCAACACAAGGGTTGTTATGGACATTCGCTGCCGCTCAATTTGATCAACTTCTAGGTCTGCATGATTTACACGAAGGTAAGTTGCATCAACGCAAGACTTGCCTCTTATAAAAAACGCCTTGACAGCATCAAATGCTCAGTTCATTTATACATGGCACTTTCTATCAATATATCCCTCGATGCCAGACCATGAACCACACATTATTTCCAATAACCGCGCTATACTGCTTGTTTCTCGTCAACAGGTAGCAGTCAGAGCAGCATGGTCATGCGGGAGGAGGATAAACCGCGGAAGAGAAGCAAATTCCACCGCAAACGCGGCTGCTACTTGGACTTCAATTTGCGTGTCAACATGACATTAGCGTGAACCAGCACCTTCTCAGTTGTAATGACTAGCCTCTGTGGAAAAGTGTATTTTTTCCATAGTGCCAAAGTTTAGTTGACTGAATCACCTACCTCAGTCTACAATTTGAATTGTTTTATGCATAGACCATTTAAGGAGATGATGCGGTTGAGAGGCACTTGCACTGATCACAGAGTCAACGTCCCACCAGTCAACTTGTGCTAATTTGTATGTGAGGAGCTGCTGATGCATTGCTCATTGGCGAAGAAGTGCTTTGCAGAAATCAGAGGGGAAGCAACATTGCATGCGAAGGCAGATAACACGGTAGAGGGACAGGAAGTGTATCGGGTAAGAGACTGCGGCACTCCTGTTGCGAAGTAAGTAGCTAAGTCCCATGCCAGATTGCTTCCACATACACTAATTTCACCAGTCCTGTGTGGTAGGAAATTTTGGTTCTATCACACGTCGCGTTCAGTGAGTGAAGTAGGATGCGCTAAAATAGGCTGGTTGTCAAGAGGAGTTGGAGCATCAGTAGAAGTTGACATCACTTTGCTGCGGCTCATTTTATCGTCGGTGGTGGGATTGGGCCACTTCGTTGGAGGAGGAGGTTGAATAAGATAACGGGATCGTTGCCCACCTCGCTGACCGATGTCCTCTCTCCATTTGCTTCATTGCCTTCTCTTGCCTCCTACTCTTACCATTGACTGCTGCTCAATTCCTTTCGTCCACTTCCTATCGTTGTCATCTAACTATTGACTGCTGCACGATGATTGCGTTGCCGATATACGCTAGACTGTGTTTGCACTGCTTGATGGACTACGCGATGATACACTGAAGTCGGGTTTCCAGTGTGAATTAATGCATGCACTAAATAAACGTAAGGCTGTCGTGCGCTACCCGCACGTCTACAAGGTAATGCTGATTTCAGCCCTACCTGACACGTAAGAATTCCGAATATCACAAATTGTCTTGCAAGTCAAAGCTCCCTTATCAGAACCACACTGTGTCTCTGATCACCTCCGTTATGCATAATGCAGAAAACCTACGTTGATCTATTTTTTTGGTTTCCAAAGTTTGCTTAATCTGGGTGGAGGAATAAAAGTGTTCAGCGATTTGATTCACTGTGTAAAATATGATAACAGTAAGCCTACATGTCTAAAATATTGCAGCCCATTTTGCTCTAATGACAGGGTAGGAGTTAGCGTAGAAAATAGTCAAAAAACAAATGCTGACCTCAGTATGTTGCTGTAAAGTGTATTTTATAACGAGTATCATATTGTCATCTCGCATATTATCCCACATCTGCTACGCGATTGGTCAATTGATGCATATTGCCCACTTGCTTCTTAATCCGAATTACACAATTTGTGGCACTTCCCTCGAGCCAATCAGAAGCAGCCTCTTAAATGATTCGTGCCTGCTGTATAGACCAATCAGATGGAAGTAGGCGAGAGTCGGACCTCTTAGATTGAGCCTTAATTAGCCACGAAAATAAAGCCTGTTCTAAGCTTGGTACGGATCAGTTTTCTTAAATTTTTGCCAGCTCTACTCCCCATCCAAGGTACTTTTAATTCCAAGGAGGAAAGTGACTAACACACGCCAAGAATCTGCACCTTGCTGGGAGACCAGTGAATGCATGAGCTCGAACTGGCTTTCTTATAATTCAGTGCATTCTTTACAGTGCCACACACCGACACAACACACCAACATCACGCCTGACATGGCACCAACCATTGTTGCATACTAGACAAACTTCAAGCAGGAATCGCGACTGTCTTCAAGTGGCACACAATAAGCACGCAATTTCCTCCATTTACCATCCATGTTTCAGCCACCCTCCTTATTTTCTGTGCTAGGTAAGCATTTCCTAACAAGTTCTGGATAGTGTGCAACGACTGAACTTCGACATTTTGCATGAGAGTTGTCATGAAGTCGACCCAGGTGTGCAAAACCATCACCGCGAATTTTCATTGACCAAGCGGACCGAACGATGGGATGGAATGCCACCATCTCCTCCTCACATTGTTCGCTACGTCATTTCTCTATGCGAAGTAGACGTTGTGCTATCTCATTTCTTGGTTTACACGAAACAGAAAGCCAACTTTTGCTGTCCAAATGTAGGTTGCACAACAGGAGAACCCATGATTTGTAACTCATGTCTGACTTGTGCATAGACACTCTAATCAGGCAAAACGGAGAACAGGTTGATTTTCAAAAGTACTGTCTTCACGTTCACTTCTACTGGAAGCATAAGGTAGTACAAATTTAAACCTTTCGATACGACTTGGATCATATAGAAGGGTGGAATCAGACGCACTTTTGCATAAGATGCAAATCGCTTGCTCATACGGAATCAACTGAAAGGGTGTTTTATACCATTCAGTCGGACAAAGCCATTGGAAGAACAAATTGCGGATATGTTGAAGCAGCAGGTTATGAAGGAGACTTGGAGCCGCCAGCATTGCAGTACCATTTGGGAAGGAAAGGCAAGCGCTGCAGCATTGAATGAGAATATAAGACCGCAGTTTTAAAGCCCGCAAACAGGGCGTCCAATCAGTGTTCATTCAAACAAAATCAAAGAAATCGTGCAAATACGGATTTCTCTAATGTATTTGCAAACTGTAGTTGACAATAAGGAAAATTTGTGGCCTTGCTAGTTGCGCATATAGAGGTGAGTTCATTGCACAGAGGGTCAAAATAATAAAGTAAAATTTCAAATTGAATTCGAAATCAGTCGTCTCTTTTTGCATAATTAAATTTGAACTGTTTGTACTGTTGATTTAAGTGTTAAGTCGTCTAAGGCTTTGCCTTAAATGTACCGGAAACATTCTTGATAGGCTTGGGCAATTAAAAGACAGAGGCCCAAGCCTCCTTCACGGAGCATCTCAGTTCTCATGACCTTCAATAAGTCATTCTTCCTGTCAAATTTGCGGCGTTCCCAGATAGGCATAAAAGTGTGGGTTTAAACTACTATACTTGAAAATGCCTAGATTTCCGCTTTTAAGTACCCGCATTTAAAGTGCCTTGAACCAAATGAATCACTTTCAAACCTACCAGCACGGAGGAGTTCAATGAAATGGGGTGTAAATGTGGAAATTTCACAAGCTAACCAATCGTAAGGCACGCATATCGTGTGGACTCCGCCTTATGTGACAATAGGTTGGAGAAATAATCGCACCAGTTACATTGACACTCCGCCATTACTAAGCGAACCGACTAGACTTAAACCATTTAGTGAAACCATCATCATCATCCAAGAATCGCAGTATCCGCTGCGTCACAATGCACTCACACTCATCGTTATTTACTAATGGACTGTCACCTTGTAGTCGCACCTACAGCATGCTAACAAACATTCTCATCTTGGGACGAGAGACCATATTTTGAGAGCGACCATTAAGAAAGGCCTAAGATTGGATCAATCTTAAAAGAAATACAATTTGAAGACCAAGAAAATTGACCNTTCCGCTCATGTCAACGAAAGTTGACCATGCCTGAATGTAGTGTAACTTTCTCGACTGCTGCAATAACACATAAAAGAGTCTAATAGAGAAGCTGGACATAGCCCATGTTCGAGATTGAAATGTCCATGAAGATATTGCCAGTGGCGGCATCTTTCCTTGCCCACTTGATTTGCTCGCGCCCTAAAGCACGGCCGCAGGGAAGCCCTTCACCTTTTCCTCGTAGATGACGATTGAATGGGCACACTTTTCATGGCTTGCGTGTCCGAAGCTATCGCCTCCCCACATGAGGAAACCGTGGTGTCCTTTGTGACTAAGCAAAGCATACAAGGTGTGATTTCGATACATCCATCTACTTTAATCCAGTAAGGAAATGAACGGACGGACGATCCAGAACTTGAAAAGTAGAGATACGGGCTAGTTAATTAGCAAATAAGTGTGTAGCGGATGGATTTGCAACTGAGCGAACAAGGCACCCGATATTCGACTAGCAATTACGATGCCAATCTGCTTGGTGGAACAAGGATTAATGCATTTATATAAAATGCGCTTTTTGTGTTTTCTTCGCAAGTTTGTCATGGCTGTGCATTTTGGCTGCCCAGTCCTCGCTCGGCATGTCACTTCACATTCCACTGGGCTTTTCACTGCTCTCCTATGCAATTGTTAGCGCAGCCTTCGTAAACATGCTTTTTTCACCACAATCCTCGTTGACACAAAACTAGTTTGCATTAACTTTTGATTAAAATGGTACTACACAGACGCTGGAATGTGCTAAACCAAAACGATGGCGAAGACAGAGGAGTGGTTTGGCGACACCAGTACTTCATTCCATACCTCTGTCCAGCAACAGTTGCAAATTCTTATACCTGCATACTTGTTGTAAAAGGATTACGCATTAAAGGGAATAAAATATATTCTCGAGACGGCCGTTACAAGTGGTTGCCAATATTACTGAAATTAGTATGTAGTAAGGGACCGTGTGCAATTTACTTGCGATTGTGGTGAATACAGCTTAGGCCCATTGTTAGCGAAACCGAGGAGCTAAATGAAAATAAAACAGTTGATAACAACAACTGCACGAACAGGTTTCTTCATGGAAAATTCATTGGCGCATCTCACTATGCTCTTTAGTCGTGTCCCTTATACCTGACTTCTGCCTCCCTCAAGTTATCCTCTCTTCCTTTCTACTTGAGACCATTGTCACCGCAAATAGTGTATCTGATGAAGTTGCGACCAAAGGGATCAATAGCTTAGTTCTATCACTCATTTGGGGAGGTACTATGTATGCAGAAAAGGCGCATGAACCAGTCGAATCGGTGATATTTACGAGTCCTCAGCGCATCATGTTGATGTTCGAGATCTTGAAAGTGAGATGGCCATTGTGCTACTCATAAAACAACACGTTGATAAAAGCAGTACCAATGGGCAATGCTTTTAATGATGGCAATTAGCAGTGTTGCCGGTGGTGGTGAGGTAAGAATCAACCATCACATTTATGCGGTGCACAAAAGATGAATGGAGTAAACCAACCTACAAAAACAGTCATGGTTGGCAAAAGAAATGAGATATAACCTTTATATTCCTTTTACAAAACTTGTTAGGATGATGTCTGATCCTAAATGGGCAAATTAGGTTTCTCTGATACTCGTTTACATTCTCCGCACATAATTTCGATGCGTTAAGGTGCAAAATGTTCCTCATCAACCAAAAGACGTTTGCTGCAGCCAAACGGAACGCTACCTTTAATACAAAAAATTGAAGCTGATAGCCACCCTATTGGTTAGAGATCACATGTATTTGACCGATTTCTTGGGCCAGAGGAAGTAGTTCATTGATGAAACAGTAGCTCCACCTTTCCAAAAGAGAACCCTTCCTGCATGTCTACGCAACAAAAGAAGACCCGAAAAGAGTCACTCACTATGTCCCATTGTTAGCACAACATCCTCCACTTCGAACTGTTTTAAGTTGAGAGACGCCAATTCGTCAACACCAACAGCCTGCTTCTCATTGAAACCATGGGATGATTGGAGGAGACGAGGATTAATGAAGTCGAAATCGGCGAACAATTCATTAATCCTCTTGGCTGTCAGTCCAACCCGAACCGGCTCCTTGCACTCTGGCGACAGTAGCATCACACGAAACACACCATGCTTGTCACGAATATTTCCACGTTGTCTGGTGATCAG
>LWMJ02000160.1:72543-104609 GCA_001693035.2 Taenia asiatica | reverse complement strand
ATCCCGAGTTGTGAGTACATAATCTAGGATGCATATTTCGTCCAATAGTTTTACCCAGGTGCCACATGACTGGGCAGCTATGACTGTAAGGCGTGTTTATTTGTCAAGGAGAAGAATTTTCGGACATTTTGTGTTTTGCTGACTGCAACGTGATGTGACCCCGGAAAACCTACAGGTGTCACACTGGTGGTAGGTGGTCCATGCTAGGTTGTTAGCATGACCTGACAAAAGCCTGCATTCATTCGGATTCACCAACTTCGCTTCAAACTATCGTCACAAATAGCTATGATCTGTTCCCGTTGTGGAGGCTATAAGCTAAAGTCGAATTTGAAGCGGAGCGGCAAACTTGATGTCAACACAATGGTGCTGATTTACCCATCAATGTGGGTTGGGTGGAGGATCAATGACAAACAGAAGCAAATCATAAAGTGTTTGATGGAAGGTCTTAATAAATTGTGCTATTTAAAAAATCTAGGTACATAGACATTTTAAAAGCAATCCACATGCTCTCAGCCTCTGAGTCCGTCATCTCGAATGCTCGAGCTTCTCTGATGGAGTGCACCGAATCCCCAACTGCGCAGATAGCACCAACTGTCACAAACAGATACAATCTCTCGTCTATGCTGAGGCAGTATTGTGTCGGACCCTATTCACAACCATTCGTTCTTAGAAGGATATTTGCTGCGTCCTTGTAAAATCGCAAAAGACTCCGCAGTGACTTCAATGCATACTTTTATTGTGTTAAAGCACTAGCTAGTGAACCATTGACTGACCCCTACCTGGTTAGACACTCGTTGATTATATGAAGACTCTCAGAATGCAATGATTTTCATTCTCTGATGGAGTGCACCGAATCCCCAACTGCGCAGATAGCACCAACTGTCACAAACAGATACAATCTCTCGTCTATGCTGAGGCAGTATTGTGTCGGACCCTATTCACAACCATTCGTTCTTAGAAGGATATTTGCTGCGTCCTTGTAAAATCGCAAAAGACTCCGCAGTGACTTCAATGCATACTTTTATTGTGTTAAAGCACTAGCTAGTGAACCATTGACTGACCCCTACCTGGTTAGACACTCGTTGATTATATGAAGACTCTCAGAATGCAATGATTTTCACTGCTAATTTTAATCTGTCGGAGCAAGATCACCATTCTTTCCATGTTCTCCTTCTTTCTTTCTCACATTCTTTTCAGGCGTGCCCTCTTGCTTCGGTGTTCTAGATCCCTTTTTCCACGCGCAAATCAACCGAACGCTGCTAAAAGGAAAGGTCACTCAAGCTATGAATGACAGGTCACTTGCTTCCCATCCCTCTGTGGTCCACTACTCCATCTACCCAACCAACTATCGAGCACAAAGAGCTCTACTGCAGGCCAACTTACACCTTTCCCCCAAACCTTTGTTGCCATCATTATTACCACTCGAACCTTATCGGGTGGCTCCGATCGCCTTTAATATGTGTACGTACTAAAAGGCGCTCATTCGCTCCTCTCCATTCGAGATGGGTGAATAAATTTGGATTACAATCTACACACGGTAGCTCCAATTTCTCTCAGTTGTTGTGTTCTACAGCCCCCAAGTTGATCCTAGATCTTGGTGAAGTATTTTGCGCCCGTCGTCCGTTGTCTGTCATCTCGTCTGTGTGCCACGCAGAAAAAAATATCTCACACCTATATCTTTTTTGCTCAATTTTATCCTGGCATCGGTGTTGAGCAAAATACTTGCATTTTAGCATGAATGTCAATATACAGTAAGCCTTTTAAGGTAGTTGAATGCGTTCTTAAACTTGAATATCCCAATTACAAATTCTAGGTGAGTCATAAAAGGAGACAGTATTTAAATGCAAAATTCTGCTTTACTGGTACGACCTACATGAAAAGGTTTTCAGTGTTGGAGGAAGGAGTCACTGTTCCTACTCCTCATCAACACCACATGCATTAAGCTCCTGAAAACTGGCTGCATAGGAATAGCCATGGATCCAATCTAGCTCCGGGTGGAGACTTACCGTATCTCTTGAGGGTCCAGTGGGCTCGACTTCTGATATAAAAATTCAAGCAGGCGGCAACATTGCAATGAGACCCAGATAGGCCCTATTCATTGGGCAAAATTAAATTTGCGGCACCTTGTTGCACCTGTTCTGATCATGTTTGTCACTATTGGCAAGAATTGTATCTCATTTAACGCTTCATTCAAGCCCATCAATTCTCTGATGCTGAGTGAACTTGATTATTAGAAGGGACGAATTACTACATGGAAAACCCTTGTTGCGGTGCTTAAGTGCTCATTATAGCCATTCAGCTTACCTTATTGGAAGCGAGTGTCGTTTCATATGAAATACAACACTCTGCAGTGTGGCTTGGTAGGTGGGTCCCTGTTACTGTTGTGACGCTCGAATCACAGCTCTTCTTCTATCTATGTTGCTAAAAGTAATCCCTCAGAGTAGCTGTGCGTAAATCTCCCCAGTAATGGTTACTTCCTATACTAGGTTGCTTAAAATGGACGCCGTTTGAACCTCAGGGCATGACGTAGAATAAATTTTGTGTTTGCTGGTGGGAAGAGCTGTTAGTTAACTCCGAGATTGCCTTATATGATGGTGTTAAGCGTCTGCCTCATTAGGACACACACCCGTTCACGCGTCGCTCTAAGCATGGCACAAAGAAGCAGCCTCCTCATAGGTGCATTTCACGAAGCGATAGCCTATACGCCTGGTTGAAAAACGACTGATTTTACAAAGGCTAACCCTCCCATTGAACGAGTTTCCTAAGACACTTCGCAACTCGTAACTCAATTTTACTGATGCATCTATCCTCTATCAATTCGTCCTTCCTTTCATCCATCCACCTCCCTTCTACTCACTTCATCAACTCGCAACCTTCGATCTCCCTTATCGAACTCAATACACATTTTGACAGTTCACCTTTCAGCCGGGACCCTACACGGCCTCTCACGCACGTGTCCAACACGAAGGACAGGGACCATCAGTTTGCCTTCACAATCCTGTGTTCGCTTTGTTGCCCTGGGCTAGATGGAAGCTAAGTTCGTTCAGCAATGCCAACTGGCTCCCATTCTTGACTTTCTTACTTCCATTTGTGTTCGTCTACTAGCCTTTTTGCCTTCCACCTCTAATATACTTACTTGCATTCATTCTTGATCTATGCGTCTGCACGCAAATATTTTAATTTTCCTTTACGGAATTCTAATAAAATCGCGAAATTTTAATGCAACCTTATCTAAACAAGCGTGAGGTTGTTCCATATGGCGCCTGAAGCCATTTAAATGACTCGCAACGAGTCAATCGATGGCATCCTATTCAAGGTGGATGGTCCTTATCCAAGATTGGAGCATCGTCCAATGTAATTATGACAATGTCGCGCAAGGCTACTGAGGCTCGGTATTAACTCTGCAAATTTGTTTGCTTTTCATCAACTCCATGTTCTATGCAAAAGGAAGAACCTCACTTTGAGTAAGCAGCTTTAATTAACCCGATCATTTTACACGATCTGCTAGTCCATCCGTTAACTTAGTCCATTAACCTACGAACAACTTCACCTTTCCGAAAGAATCGTTGGTCATTTCTAATCCACGCATTCTTACAATGCCAGGTGTGTTCACTTCTCCCAAACCCACCTAGAAATGCATTGATTCAGGTAGTACGCAGCGATCCGAGCATGGATGGTTTTTAGTTTCCAAACGGATGTGGCGAAGAAATCGCAGGAGCAATTGGTTGACATGGCATGAGGACGGTGTAAGTCGCTTTTAAAGCAGCATGATAAACCAACCATCAACATTGTGGCAGCCTAGGCAAATGTAATAACATAAAGTCTGCTCCGATCAGATAAAAAGATGCGAAAATGGGAAGGATGCTGAGTACCACAACTGGACGCGTGGATGAGCTTGTGAACATTAGGAGGGAAGAAAGAGAAGAAGTCGAAGAACTGCATGCAGTGAGAAGGACTGGGTTTCCTGAAATACGAAATGATTTACCTATGGCTTGGATGATGAGGAAAAGAAATTTAAGTGCTCGTGATTCTTTGCACTAACATTTATCTTGAAGTTAGGCTATTTCATAGTCCCTGTCGGCGGCTCCTCCTATTCTTCCCAACCACGACGTCCTCATTGAATGAATCATTGGTGTGACGAATTTGAGCAGCTGCTGAAATCTGACTGGCTTCACAGCGGGTCTTTCTATCGGCTCCTCTTTCTCCACATAATCATCTGTCTGAAACGCTTCGTGCCGGATCCTATTTTGACGAAGCAATTGTTTTTTTGTCATAAATGCATTTTGGGCGCAAATCGGAGCGCCGACATTTTACCAACTCAGCAAAGATGTTTGCCTCCATCTGACCTACACTACAAATGGAGAATAAAAGTAAGTGATAGAAAGCTATGACGAGAACTAACCTAAACTGCGCAAAATAAATGGCAATCCACTCGCCTCACTAGCATCGAATGCTTGTTTCGGAGAAAATAAAATGATGCAGGCACTGGTTCTGAAACCATTATTCAGATTACGATATTCGGATTGGCAAGTTGACAAGAAATCAATTTCTATCGGACTCTTTCTCATCTTTATTAAGTTTGAGTTTTAAAAGTTTTTGTCTAAAAAAGTATCGTTGCATTTAATTATGTGCTGAAGACATACGAATGTATGCAATGTAGTGTTATTACTATAAAGGCTTAAGACAAAAAAGAGAAATGACTTTATATTTTGCATTGATTGCTGCATGGTGGAAGTGACTCGTTTCACAAGACGAGGACGACGATAACCCAGCGACGACCACAATAGTAAGCTAACAGGATGTGGTAGGAAGGCGAGTGTGGTAAATAAAAGGTGGGAGGCAAAAATATGGAGCAGTAGTTGAGTGGGTCAGTAAGGCAATGCAGAAGCGCAACAATGAACTCATTGCTGCAGATTTAAATTTGAATTTGGCTGAGCGTCTGTAGTGTGGATAGTAAATGTCAGACATTGTGGGAGGCTGGGATCGCAGTAAGTAAAAGATGGAAGATTAAAAAAAGCGTAATGGGCGGGAGGGAGTAAAGATTGCACATATTAAAAGGTAGCAATAAGCTCCTTGCTTTAAAACGGCTTAGTAAAGAGGGCGAGCGAATATCGTCTGAACAATAAAAAGCACCAATTAGGGAAAAATATGGTTTATATGGATCTCATTTTGTGGGGAAAAGTACACGAACAAGTGCTCATTTTTACCCACTGGTAGTTTGAATTGCCTGGGGAGGGAACAAGAAAATAAAATGAGGGACAAAAGAGATGAGCCCTTTAAAATGTAAGATGCCGGAGAGGTTGGTGGGCTAAGGCAGTGGAAAGTAAAGGCGGACAAGTGACGTTCAGGGTATGAGCATAAACAAGGAGGTGGAACGCAGAAAAGTTAGGTGAGCTCCAGCATTGCCGGGTGGTTATTTTCTGCTGTGCGGAAATGGGACAACAGTGCTCTAGCGTAGTAGTCACTCAAAAGCATTTTTTCTGGTTTTGGCGACCTTTCACCGTCATCTCTGTGGAGAAATTCGCTTAATGAACATCAAAGGATTGTCATCAATGGTGGTTTATTTTGTCATGGCCATCACCACTCCAGCATGACTAGTTAGCAAGCACGACAGTGGTCAGGTAATTCAAGGTGCAGCATCAGAGCTTCCCAAGCAATTTCACAAAATCCTGACAATTTGGAAGAGAAGGTGATTTTTCTGAAGCCATAACACTGCACTTTAAAGTGCAGCTGAATGCGTGACTGATCACTCATCGCATCGGTTCTGGAAGAATGTACAATTTGAAAATTTAATTCAAAAAGTAAAAGCAATAGGAATTGATACATTTAGCTATAAAGAATAAAAAAACGTCCTTGGTACCCTTTTGTTGCACTGAATATGATTGCTACAATGCTACGGAATTTAAGCATTGAATTATTTTAGATAGGAATGTGAAGAATACTGAATCACAAACCTGTGAAGTCGGGACTGAATAAGTACATTTCAGTCTTTATCACTGCAAAGAATCAGCCCTCTTTATTACTTGCCGCTCTGCGACTCATTTCCCAAGTCATTTGTAATGCTTGAATGGGTTTCGTTTTGTTTAATGCTTTTAATTTCCTGCTCGGGAATAAGCGAGCCTAAAATAAATGCGGGTTCTACTGAGGAACTGAAAGGGCTAATTAAAATTGAAACCAATAAATTCGTGGAAATTGGACAAGTAATTGGCAAATGAGCAATCAGTACGCCAAATAGCCGATATAGAGCAGAGTCAAATTGATGAATGGTGAGATAATTGTAAGAGAAAAGTAAGTACTTCTTCAAATGCATAATATGTGGGTGTATGAGTGGGAAAACAGACCAGAGAAGTCGTTTTGCGATCTTTGTCAGAGTGTGCTTAACAAAACGTGGACTATTTGAGGGAATTTACACAGAAGTGAAGCTGTGAGATAACTGACATAACGAAGAATTAAGCAAATTTTCTTGGTGATCTCATTTTAAATTGAATGAGTCCAATATATTGTGCGTTCGATTGATACTAAGTTAGTCTTTTAACGTTAACACCATACTCGAGATACATTAATTATTTCTGGCTAATTCGGACATCAATACCTAATTGAAGTGCTGTATGGAAGTGCACATTGTAGCGTCCCGAGGCTCCCTTTAAGGTAAAAGAAAGCATAGTACTGGGACAGAATACATATTCTGGAAACAGAGGGCTAGTACAATATGGCCACCCAAGTGACCGAAGCCGGCAGTTCGAACAAACAAAGTATTGCACACATGGTGGAACATAAACAACATCAGTATAGTTTTGCGTAGTAGCCATTGAGGTACTGCGCAACATCCATAATTTCATCATGCTTTTAACAAGTTATCTGCCAATCATTTCCAACATATTTGACTACGATTTCATGTGGGATTCTCGTTTGCCTCAGCTTTTTGGAATAGAGCGCGGTAACTAGGCGTAAATTGCAAGAAATTCGTTGTACACTCCTGCCTGTGAACGTATCTTTGTTTCAATTTGTTTTTTTTTTAAATGGCCTATTAGTTTCCTTAATTACAGTACTAACATATAGCTGCTGTATATAGAGTGGAGATTTTTACTTCGCTTGCAATCTAGCAATGATCAAGATTTTGTGGCAGCTTTGAATACTTCTGAATGCTTTGTGCACCGCATGCATAACTTTTTTGGATATCTGTCATATTGCTTTTGCTTAACTGCTTGCTAGTGTCTTACACGTTTGTGTTAAGCATTTTATTCTCCATGACTGCATGCTTCACTTCTCATATTGGCATTTCAGTGGCATCTTTACAAAAGGCATTATTTAAATAACAGGACTTTCAGAATGTCAAACGTCCCCAGTGCGAAAGAAATAGCTATGGTTTATGTTTGAATAAAACTAAAATGCAATGAAGAGTATCATCATGTAAGCATTCATTAACCGGCAACCCCCTTGAATTTTTGGCTTGTGCGTTCCTTGTTGCTTGCAAGCGATTGAGTGGACTCAAGACTTTTCGGTTGTAACAAATAAATCTGCAGCGAACTCCGGTAAAATGCAGGCGAAAGAGCAGGACCTCTTCAAAAGGGTTTGAGATGATAGGCCTAGTTTTACAATAGAAATGTCATTTGAACAGAAGACATGTAGAAGAACCTCAGTAACCCATAATTCGAGTGCCTTAGGTAAAGCACTAAGGCAAAGACAAAAATGTTAAATGCCTGCCATTTATTAAGAAAATAGAGTGACTGCAAATTGGGTTGTGCGAGATTGAGTTTGATGCCTTACAGTCGATCTGCCAGAAATTCATTAAAACCTAGGTGCCGTCTAGAAGGACTTTGCAAGTTACTACCCCAATTTTTTGCAATGTGTCGTTACATATGTCCTCCTTTAAGAGCAATCGGTTTTTCATGGCCTTGTCGCATATAATATCAACTTAAGTCCACTTCATTATTTCCTCCTATTCGATACTTTAGTTCTTCACCAAGCACGGGTCGATGGACATTTTATAAATTGTGCAGAATCACCTTAGGATACTCTCGTCTTTCCTTATTTTACATGTTTTTCTTTTTTCAATTAATCACAATGTCTAGTCTTTAGAGACACTTGTGGCACTGCATCTGGTCTCTTGAGGTGTAAAAACTTAACAGGTTTGTAGATCATGCACATAATTTGCTATTTACAGCGTCCTTATAAAAACTACTTTAACAATAGCTTGACTTGACTGAAGTTAACTTAGCTCAGTCTTTGGTCGTTGCCCATAGTAGATCTTAAACCTGCCAGCACATGTATCTTTTGATGAAAAGTTATGTTTCATGCAAATCCTATAAGGTGGAAAGTTAGAAGCTGTTCAATTCTTAATGAGCATTCCAAGCGGGCGTCGAATCTCAATGCTTTTGCAACTCGTTTATATCTGTGCACTCATTGAAAAATGCATTTGTCCACTTACGCTTTGAAAGAAATTCTAAAGTCAAACCCATCTGTGTAATATTTACCTACCGCTCACCCATTTGTGCCTCCCACACGAACATTTGAAAAAATAGCGATTTGTTTCTTTTAATTGCACATAAACTCAACAATGAGTTAAGGAGCACGGCTCTCATCCGATTTAGAGAGTTAAGTGCATAAACCTTGTCAAGGTTTTGTCAAAATTTTTCCCCTCGAGATGCTATAAGACCGGATGTAGCAGAAGATACTACTGTGACGCGTTTCCTATGAGTGGCATGAAAAAAGTATAAAGTGGCTGCGAAGATACGCTTACACAACCTTTTGGTAAATGAGAGAATTCTGCATTATCGTGCTTACGGGAAGCACAAACATACTTAGGTGGTGTGAAGGAAATAAGTGGGCAGATGAATATATCACTTGACACTACTTGAGGAAAAGAACCGCCCTGCAAAAAGACGTAAATAACTCACTGGCGTATCGTGGACTTCACCATCAATACTTCCATTTTGCTTGAAGCATGTGTCAATTATACCCATTTCTTGTAGAAGTATAGGTGTTGACATACCTTTACGAGGCAGATTACTACAATGGAGCCTTCCGCGAAAACCGTTTATCGCGCAGTAGATATGTGCACCCGCTTTAATCGGAAATTTTGCAATTTAAAAGTCAGTAATGCCCACCTTGAGTGATTTACCAGTGCCATTAATGCAGACGAAAGTTGTCGAGATCAGAGCAACAACCGATAATTTATGGGTATTGGTGACGGCTTTGGCATCGGAAAAGCCTAGTGGCAGATATTTGACCAAAATTGGTACATAAATACATCTGACGGCTTTAATGTTACGAAATTTTTTCAATTCACTCAAAATCAGTCGGAATGCTTTGTAGCATGGAAAAAATCCATTAAATTGCAACCCATTTTAAACCATTTTATAGCTTAGAGTTTTGCACTGCATTAGAAAACTTCGTTCCGACCAAAATCCTTGTCCCTTTTCCATTCAACCTCTTCCATACCATAGGCATATTTTAGCTTCTTTTAGACTAATTGCGTTCCATTTTCAGCCGTTCTATGACTGTCGACATCAAACTGATGCTTACTAATGACAGCGATTGAGGATAAATTGATTCGGTGCATACAGAGGCATTAAGCCTTGATGAAATAGGCACGTACATGTTTATTAAATACAAATCTTCTTTTAACAGATCTCAACCTACCTTCTCATGCAGACGTCCTAATAAAAGGCATATAACGTCTTGTGGAATGTTGGGGATGGTGAGAGTAAAGAGTATCTTGCAAGGGCTTTCACTAGCTAGTAGAATGCTCTATTTTACAAAATAACAAGGATAGGATGGCTTAAAAGTAATGGAGTGAAAAATGCGATTTCTTGGGCATTAGCACAAGTTTGAACAAACAGGAGTTAGCTATAATTTATTTGTTTATATTTAATACTATTAACATTTTAAATACGAATGACAAGACACTGGCGCATGAATCAATGTGTAGGACCAGTGCCACCTGGAGCCAATATGCACACATTCTGCCCATCGCAAGCGCTTCACTACAAAGCATGTCAAAACAAACCTAGCTAGAGGATTGGCAGTCGGCTCATATCCATTACCTATTGCAGAAACCTAACTGGTTGACGTTTCAGGAGGAAATTAGATGGGTGAGTTGATGAGTCTAGCAATTGAGGAGAGTGCATAAAAGTTGAAGAAAGTAAGGACACGGCTCGCTTTATGCGCAAAAGTGAACTTTTGCGCACTCAGCAACAGTCTCTAAGCCCAAACTCCATTTATCAAGGAGCATAAAGCGATATTGTGCAATTTGATCACTTATAAAACCGGATAAAATGTAGCACGAAGGAATGAGTCTAAAGGCCGAAGGCTACGACAGTGTGGTCTCACTTATGCTATAATTACTGGAATCTTCCAGCTCTCCTTCATCATGCATAGCAATCTATAATTCATATTGGTTCCCTTCATGACGACTGTTAATGAGAATACGGCTGTGCGTCTCCGAAGTTGCACTTGTACACTTTTCCTCCACGGAAACTCAGCCTGAACCCTCTAGAGCTTGTCACTTTCTGGGTTAATTTGAATAAAATAAACACCCATCTTTAATAGAAATGAAGAAAACATCCATTATGATTCGAAGTACACAAAATGGGAGGAATGAAAATAGCACCAAACGACTATACCTGACTAAAGATATAAGTGTGGATAGAAAACTATGGAATGGTGGGCGGTTATCCTCATCTTAAGCAAGTGACTATGGAAAACACAATGGGGTACACAAAACTTACGCAGCTATCAGTTCAATTAACTCCAACTAAAAGTCGCCGTGCAACATTTGAGGACCTTAGTTATCGTATTGCTACAATCGCATTTCGTTCTGTGTGGAAGTGACTTTGAAATCAGTAGACCTTAAGTTTAATTAATAGAGGGATCAGTAGGCATTCAGCGATCATCGGATGGCCGCAAAATTGCACCTGAACTTAGTTTACACATCAGGCTTCATACTAAGGCGTTGCCGATTTTCCTTGGGCTAATATTGTTGCACGTGTCTAAATGCAGAATGCCACCTCTAAACAGACACCCCTTTATATAAGAGGCAGAGATGCTATGTGGTTTCTGCTTGCTAATTCATAGGTCAATTAAATTTTAGCTACTTACACTCCACTGCGATTTCTCCGTAGTATTGCCTTTCATTTACAGGCAACTGGTAGATTTGCTGACCTTTTATGCTTTAGCCTTCTTTTACCTTAAGGGGAGCCCCGGGACGCTACACCTTCTTCTACCTTAAGGGGAGCCTCGGGACGCTACAAAAATCAATTATCGAATTAAGTGTTTTGCAATTAATACGCAAAATCCTAAGCATGCTCAATTGACTTTCTTCAATACTTAATGCTTTAATTTAACTTTAAACTACATGCGCTGATATGCATATATTCTTCTAACTTCTGTAAATAGCATAAATATTTGTGGCTGTGCCTGTTATATTTGCATGATTCTTGGATTGTGGGTTTATGTTAAATACTAAAAGCACGTCAGCTAAACCACACATTTTATTAGTAGTTTATAAAGGCAATAGCTGATCGCGGCTGCTTTGAATTTTGTTTCGGAAAGGATGATGGGTAATATTTGGTAGCTTGGGTGCCAGCTTGAGAGGCTCTGATTGCGTCTGATTTGGCTAGCTCAAGTATGCGTTTTGTTGGAATTAGTGCGAACAATGTTTTTAACCTTTGCTTTTGGAGACATGTATGTTTCTAGTGGAGTGTAATATGCTAAGAAAGGGAGCATCACCTCGCAGCATTGGATGTGTATCTAGTCCTGTATATTGCCTTACGACTTTCGCAGGTTAGAATGGGTTGCAGCTTGCCGACTTCGGCCACATCTTTATGTACGTTATTTTCATCACTATGATTTTCATGTTGGTAGAATAGATATCGGGGGCATGGGGTACTTTGGAATTTAATTGCTTGTTAGCTTTGTGAACTTGGTTTCATGGTGATAGCATCTTTGAGAGACGTGTTATGTAGGGTGCAGATTGTTATTGAGTCGTGGGTTCAGCTTTGATATGAGTTGGTGTTTGAGACAGATCCAGAAGCGAAAGAATGGTTACATGGAGGTCTGTAGCTGTTCGTTTGGGAACGATTGCCTCAACACGCAAGCCGCACCTCGTGGGCGTCTTGAATGTTTGTTTTTTGAGGCATTCTTGTTACTTGCACTTGTGTTTTTAGCTTTGCAATGCGCTTGAATTCACTTCTTGACCTTTCCTTTCTCTTCTTTTAAGTATTACGAGCTCACAATGATGGCGGATCGACATTTGAAGATTCCGTGGAGTGGTAGACAGTGCAAGATTCCCGAGTCACCTGGACAGGCGACTCCTTGGTTCTGCGATATGGATCATGTCATGGACGGTACCGGTATGTTTAATGGCATTGCGATAGGTTTCGCCTCGTTTGGCACAGGCATTGGATAATTACATGGGTGCAAGCTAGAGTGCGAGATTAGAGTTGACATGGCATGAAAGCTTACTCTCCCGTGTGGGAAGGGTGGTGGGTTGCGACAGTGATTGTGCCACTGCTAAAATAGAGAAATTAAGGTGAATTAATCCAATTTTTTATCAAATGTAGTACAGTTTTTTTTATGAAGCAATGTTTGCCTACCCTCGCGACCCTAGGTGCATGTTCTTCATTGCAATATTTATTTATTTTTCATTTCATGCATGGGTGCGTTTTTATGGTATTTTGCAGGTAATCCATATTTGGTGCATAAAATGTACAAATTGGTAGTCATTTACATGTACACACGTGTTTCGAAATGCAAATCTATGTGTGCAAAGATTTTTATTGGACAAGATTCACGAAGGAAGGCTAGATGAGTTTTTGTTGTCTATAGATGGCTACTTTTAAGCAGATGTGAATGCTAGTGTCACCACTGGGCAACTGCGTGGCGGTTAGTCCGTTGAATCCCTTTAATAGCATTCGCTAGTGCGCCTGGAGCCTTTTGCGTCTTCTCAGCGCCAAAGGTTACTTTTACCTGCTGGCCTTTCAACCGCCTTGGTGGCAGGGCACTGAAACGTCCATCTAGGTGTTGATATTGGGCTTTGAGCACAGATGAAATTGCCTGACGCACACTTCGATTTGGGTAGCTGATAGGATTTCTAAATCAATAATAACTTGGAATGCCTTTCCATGAGGCTGGACCTGCGTAAAGTACTTGTCAAGACGAAGGCGAAGTGAGGTAGGCACTAGCTATAAATTCTACGCATTAGCGTTTCTAAAGTAGACAGTGAATTAGCGGCAAAACAGCTTACTTTGGTATCTAATAAAGGCTGGTTGGGGCAAATTAATTCTAAAAAATGCATAGCGTTTTATTTCTGCATGAGCTGAAAACACGTAAGTAGAAACTGCGATATGTTATTACTCCAAAGACCCAATGTTTGAATGTTTGTTTTAATTACTTAACAGTCAGTTTGCATTGTCAATTTGTTACCTTACGATGAAGAACTTTTGCTTCTGAAGGTGGAGGTTGGTGAAAACCTTGGGAGCATCCAAATGCCGCACGGATGGGACGCTATAGCAAGGCGAACGCGGTTAATATAAAGCAAACTGTGAAATGCAAAATGGGAGTTAACCGGGTCTCGATTTAAAGGCTTAAATTAAAAAAAACACTTGCTGCAGAACAAAATTTTAAATCAGTAGGGCATTTGTAGCGTGAACAGTAGATGCGACGGGTTTCCCAGTAATTGATGAATTTGATTTACAAGTGCAAATTTGATAATGCGACTAACAAGATGAATTAAACACTGTTATTCTTCCCAAAAGTAACATTAAAATTTTTGCTGCTTACTTGTTTTCAAAAGGAAAAGAACGGCTATCAACTAGATATAAAAGAGAACTTCTAAAAAATGACTGGTAAAAATATTGAATTATGGAAAAACTCACCTACTATTTTTTGTAGATGGGTTGACATGCTTAAAGAAGGGAAGGGGGAGATAAGAGGAAAGTAGTATCTATTCACTTCCACGACATCATATCCCAATGACTTTGCTCCCATTTCACTCATTAGATTAAACTGTAGTTGCAATTGTAGCGTCCCAAGACGTCCTTGAAGGTAAAAAGGGCATAGTGCAAGGGCAGATTACATATGTTTTGAAATCCGAGGGCTTGGGAGCTGTTGGCACGGCCCTGAGGCCGGCCAACTGGGTAGAACAATGTGACCACTTAAGTGACCGGAACCGGCAGTTCGAACAAAGTATTACAGTAATTGTAGCGTCCTGAGACTACCTTGAAGGTAAAAGAAGGCGTGGTTCTGAGGCAAAATACATAGATTCTGGAAACAGATGCATTGGGGGCTGCTGGCATGACCCGAAGGCCAGCCATCCGGCTAGTGCAATATGGGCACCCAAGTGATCGAAACCGGCAATATGAACTAACAAAGCATTACAGTAATGCCTTGCTGATCGTTTAACTCTCATTTCCGTTACGACGAATCGGGTTGGCCAGATTTCCTTTGCAGAGTGGACTGTCCTCTGAGCCATGCCAGCAGCACCACTTCCTTTCTGTCTGCCGAACGTATGTGCGTTATGTCTTCCTTTGCCTTCAGAGAAGTCTTGAAGGGAGCGCAACAATAACTTGACCATAATTCAACAAAATTTAAATACAAAGCATCATTGGCTTAGGCACATCATACATGCTAGTCCAAGTGTGTTTTTAACGTGTGGTGGCATTCGGTGCTCTCGGTTGTTTTGAATATCTTCTAAGATCATCACAAAAGGTGAAACAGTATTGTTTTTCTTTTCAGTAATTTGTTCGCAGTGAAGAACATACTTGGCCAGTTACTTGTTTCACAACTTGAGGACGGGCGAACTATTCCAAGCAAACCCTAAGTTAAGCTCCAGGTGATTCTCCATGTCTCAAAAAGGTTTCTAGAGCGCTGCTAAGCTCTAACAATTCAAATTTCGAGTTGCTATATTAGGTGAGTGTTAGGCTCCTTCTATCAGATGGGGCATTGTGAAAATTCCTGTCCATTCACTTAGTCGATAAAAATTTACTGAGCAAAAGCTAGTGCAAAGTGAGTAATCAGGTATCACCAAATTATGGGAAGACTTGCTACGAGAAGGCCTTTAAGCTCAATTTAAATTTTGGGGCACTGCTTTCTCGACAAGTGCTCCCCTTTCCTGGTATGAGTACCACCTATGGTTACGATGGTCACTCTGCCGGTCCCCATGCGAACCTCGGAAATGCGTCCTCAATGTGAGTAGTAAGAAATCAGAATAATCTTTATGACAAAAATGATTTCAATTGGTCCGCATCTAGCATTTTACTTTTTCTAAAAGAAAGAGTAGTAAAATCCACAAAAGTGGTCTGATGGAGCAGAATGATAAGCAGTTTAACACTGGAAGAAACTTTAGCTGTCTTCAACCTGTTAGGTAAAGCAATTACTAATCTTTTATGGAATACATTCCTTCAGCCAATGTTGACAACATGGTGAGCATGTGACAGGAAATGGATTTATTGATGTTCTTCTGGAAGGCACAGGTGAAAGGCGACTCCTTGTCATAAGTCCGCTGACCTCCTGTCTACTGATGTTAAAGGGAGTAGTACTGACATTGGCCATAATGCTGAGTGCCCGCCAAGGCAGGGAATGACATTGAAGTGTATGTCGCAAAAATGCAGTACCAGAAGGCTCATAGTGTTTGAGGCCTTGAAAAACCAAATCAAAGTCGTTTGGTGGGCGAAACAATGCGCTCAGTCCCCACGGCATTAGTCTGAAGGCGTCAACTATGTTGGATAGCCTGTAGGCGATCAAACCCATGTCGTCCATGTAAGACGATCTATTGAAGCTATTAATGAGCCATCCCTTTGTGAAGACCAGCGACTTCGACATCACCCACTTTGATAAGCACAGTGAGAATCTCAAAAAAATCTAACCGAGACTATTATCCCGACGAGATTTACGCACTTTAATAGCCAATACATAGTGCTATCTACTTAGTGAATATTCTGTTATTCACTTTATTGCGAATCGGAAGAGTCTAGCCAGGCTATGAATTCCCACGTATCACTTGCACCTTTGCGGATTCAAATTGTTCTGCGAAGGTGGCAGAACTTTCTGTATTTTTTTAAAGGGAAGTGAGAGCATAGCGTTTCAAGGCACTGGGCAGTTAATTGGTGCTCTAGCAAGGTTCCCTTTTTACAATTTTGGCGTGCATCCTGCAGTGTGCTTCACTAAAACTCACATCCATTTAAATAGCTCTCATTCCTTCTTAGTGAGTACGTACTCCCCTTTCGCTTGGCAGAGCGTAAGGTCCATGAATTGCTCCTCTCTAGACGCCATCAACAGGGTCTACGTGTGATAGGGGCGTTGACTTCTCAGACGTGGTGAGTGAATCTTCTAATTACCGCTCCGCATCACACAGTGCCTTCCAGGGCTGACTCTCCCTTCCTGATTTGTCTCTAACATAAACGCACGATTTCATGGTAGTCAACAGCCGCTGAGGTGACCTAGTTTCTACTTCAAGCTACCGCTTTGCTAGAGGGGTTCTAATCCTTCGTCTCTTATATCTTTACCACTTTAGCAAGTATGTATACTTATGCTGACGGTATATTTTGACTAGTAAAATGCCTATAGTAGTAACTAACTAAAAGACGTCAAGTTTCTAAGCATTGAACCTTGCATCCATTGCGTTTTGCATTTCTCTTGCATAAATTCTTCCACAGTATCAGTTATTAAGGCCATTTTGTGCGAGAAAATGAGTAGGAAAACGCCCACCATCATTAACTCTGATGCTGCTTCGGCTAAACTGAGACGGAAATAGTTGTTTCAGGGGAAGGTTATTTCTAAATTTTTTTAATATGAAGTATTTCTCTTTTCAAAAATTGGTCATTTGTCTAGATCATTACGCGGTCTCTGCCACATTTTGCACAAACACACACTCTTAAAGGTAAGGAACATCCCAAATGCATCGTAGCTGTAACTTGAGCTAATTATTTATTTTACAATCACTTAAGGTTGCGCTGCACAGAGAGACATACTTCGAGGAGGCAGAAATCCATGCTTCCCCTCTCTTCGGTTGGCCAGTGATCTCTGCAGAGAAGAAAGCAAATTTGCTTTGCATTGAGCTCCTTATCTATCACATCACTCGCATCGAGCAAAGCTGCTTTTTTGAGTCAGATGTAGATTTGCTTTTTTGCAGGTCAAGACGGAAATACACAAGATTTCATTTCCTACATGTTGATGGCATGTTCCAGTGTATTTTTCCCATTCATATTATAAACTAGAATTGTGATTTCTCCCAATCCCATGGATGCAATGATAAGTGGGATTAGCCAATTCATTAGGTGGTCAAAGAAGTCCATATCTCTCGTAATTCGCAGGGCCATGTAGGGTGCATTCGACTGTTCTGCTTATGTGCATTGAGCTCATGGCTAGGCTCTGCATTCCTCTTATTTACATCCAAAGGTCTCATACCAAGTCACGCCAGTTAATCCCGATGACTGTAATTCTGCCTTGACCGCTATCCAAACCGAATCTAACCCGCTTCTTCAAGCTGAGGCAGAAGTTCCTTATCAAAAATACTGTTACCTTTGAAAGTGCTTATAGTAACTTGAGGGTGGTGATGAACAATTACATGGTGATAGTGATGAACTACCTACAATTGCTTGCGAATCGAGGTTAAGGTGTCAAGCTCAACCTCTAATCTTGTGCTTGCTTTCTAATTGTTGATGTGTGGTTCCATCATAGGCGCTAGTTCCAAGTGCTAGAGGGCAAACAGCAACCGAAGCTGTGGTCTGTTTCCCAAAATCATGCTACTCGTTGCGAGTTTAGGCCGTGCAAAACAAGCCTTTCACAATTCCTAATGCCAGTGCAATGCAAGACCTCGCATTAAATGCCACAAAGGTCAAATCTAACCACTAGAAGATCTATCTTTTGCAGTGCAAAAGTTTGTGGGAGCAATACACTATTCCTTGCTATGCTGTTAATGGCATTTCTTTGTTCCCGACCATCACCTTTACACTGTGTTGGCATAAACATCAAACATCCACGTGGTCGGGCGTTTTGGTAATAAAGGCGCAATTCTACCAGAGGTGGAAATGGCTGACTGTGTTGCTCACCATTACAGAGATTCTGTGTGAGCTCACTTCCCAGTTATTTTGTGCCTTGCTGAAACAGACAATGGAGACGTGGGTTTTACCGCCTTCAGGCTATCATTTATGCATTCATTATTAATGCTGCGAATGCTCTACTGCTATTTAGCCTTATTCCACAACAGACTTTATTGTTGCTTCCCATCGGCTTGACATTATGTTACTCTCAAGGTCGTCATCGCCCTCACGTTTGCGGTAAAAGTTCTTCATCATGAAGTAGTAAAAGACAGGACAAGCTCATACCCAAATGATTTAAGCAAATCAGTTTACATTGGAACTTCGCAGTGGTAATACAACGTTGCCTCTCTCTACATTCTTCCAGCCAATTATGTAGTGCAAGTTCAAATACTGGTGATCGCACCATGAGAAATCACAGTAGCACCTACAATTATACCACGTGTGCGAACAGGTTACCATCGTTGTGCCAGGTAGACTGCGATTAGCACAGTTTTCATTCACGATTGGCACACCATCATTCATTTTCAATTATCACCATTTCTAGGTGCTGCGCGTTTATGGCTAATTCTCCAACACATTTATGGCACCAAGAATTGCCTATCCAGACATGCAATAGGTGCTTCAATTTTGTACATTCACATTTACAAAGACCCGAGATGGCCAAATTTTCCACTTCAACCTGCAATGTAGCTCTGTCTTAGGCTTAGTCCCAAACAGAGTAGATCCACTATTCATCATGTTTCCATGTATACCTACACACATCAATCTGGTGGTTTTGAGGTGATTCCTTGTTGTATCCGTGCTAGCCTATCTACTCCTACCACACAGCTCTCCAATTACAAGGGATATTTTCGTTAAAAAACACTTTGTATTGGTAGTCACACCTTCCGGTTAATACAAGTGCCTCCATCTTATCTGATATTTCACCCATTAGCGTTCGCTATAGAACAGTGATTCGAATGGGTTAACACACTAGTTACAATTTATGAATGTAACAAACAATCCTTCAAAAGCCATTTTTCATTTGACCCATTGACAATGATGATTAATTTGGTTTAGAACCGTCGATAAAGGAATGATTCGAGACATGTGCATGTGCACGTACAACAACTGATGTTGGATTGTTCGTGCTTCATTCCATCCATCACAATTCGAATTTCGATGAGGAATTTTTATTGTATTCTAAAAAGGATTCCAAGGAGTACTGTTTCAACCAACTCCTGTTAAGTCGATCAACGCGCAACTCGTATTTTACCCGCGCCATCGTTTTGTCACCACATAAGCGGCTTCATTTGATAAGTTGTGACAAGGAGACCCTTGGTATTAATTGGATTAGGCACTGTGTGTCAATATGTTCTAATCGCACAGGTCTCCAAGTCATACTTTCTCATCGACTTCGTCTATTCGATTAAGACGCAGACTGTTCTGATTGTAGCTGTGCCAATCATACAAGACATGATTGCAAAGTCTAGGTCTACATACAACCAATTGAGCATGCACATAGATCTGATCTTACCACCAGTCCTCATGGCACTTTCAAATAACTAACTCGATGTTTGACAGGGAAGCGTTGGGGAAGGCAGAAGCACTGGCAAGATGAGAGTCAGTGTAGACAAATATGGAGGTTGTTAGGAGTGATTGGGCAAGTTGATGTGCTCTTTCGTAGAAAGGAGCCTTCGGGGTGCAAATGTTTAACTTTGCGACACATAGTAGGAATGAGACAAAGAGAAGCACGACATCGGTCATCCCATTCCTCCACTCATTCAATGCGTCGAAACATTGCATGATTTTGTTTCTATTCGCCGCAATGATTTGCCTTGTCCTTTAAGGAGACAGTTCTTAACCCCCATCCCTATACTCATGCTTGATGCTATTCAATTGAAGAGCAGGATCTGCTTGCCTATGTCTAACTTGGGTTATCATGACGCGAGTTTGATGGTACAGTTGCCACTGTCGACATCAGTGCTTGCTTGAGGAAAGGCAGATTCTGGAAATTTTGGGTAAGATAACGCATTGGAACACAAAATCCTTAGCAGAGGCATTTAGATTTGGCACTGATACCTCCGTAAATGGTAAAATTGGTGTAGAATTCTACTTGGTCTGCCTTGTAATGGGCACCATGAAAGACGTCCCCTTTCCCAGTAAACCTTATGCCATTTGGTTATGAACTGAAGGCGTGTTATATGGTAGCACGAAGTTCGTTCCTTACACAAAGGGAGTGTCGAAATGAATGGCTAGAGTCAAGTAAATATTTGGATGATCACCCATTAATAAATCGTCTACAGTACTCACGCAAAAATGCGAAGCAGTGGTCGCCCTTAAGTTCTCTTTGGAATGTTTGCAGGTCGATCCCGTAGTAAAAATAAATTAATAAGGAAATGCATCAGAAGGAAAGTGTATGGGTAAATGAGTGGCCAAGTGGGTAGAGAAAAGATTTATTTCATGCTTGTGCATGTAGCCACTGCAAGGCAAAAGAAGTAACAACTCTCTGGGTTAGAGTTAGTCTTGATAATCAAAACAAGGTAAACGGGTTTCCGTGTTTGGCCACTTTATGATTTCCACGATCCAATGAGTAAATGTTATTCATTTTGTCGATATGTCACTCTGCTTTTCTGTGCTTGCGAACTGTGCTGCTTCGCTGCCATGATGGGGCTACACGCACTTTCAACCTTTTTGTGCATAAGCTCGTAGTCCTCCTCTGTGGCCTCTTGGTCGAGGTCTATCCACTTAAGCGCAGTGTCACACATCTTAAGAGTACAATTGTGTTGCTCCTCCGACGTCCTTTGCCTTATCTCATCATCTACTAACTTTGATTGTATGGTGAAGATGTAGCTTTCCAGCTTATTCCTTGCTGCCATCTTACTTCTCTGTTTCTCATTCTCCAGCCTCAACTCCTTAGCTTCATTTATCATTTTTTCAATCTGCTCCTCTGAGAGACTACTAGTATACCTGGCATAGACGTTCATCTGCTGCTTTGACAAGCCGTCCATCGCTGACACATCGAGAATGCCATTTTTGTCGAGAGCAAATGTAATTTTTATCTGAGGAAACAAATGTGGCGAAGGTGGGATACCCAGCACGATAAACTCTCCCACCAAGTTGTTCTCATTTGTTACCAATTGCTCACATTCGTACATCCAAAATGACATGTTTTGCTGATTGTCAAATAATGTAGTGCACACCATTATTTTCTTCGATGAAATTTTCATGTTACGCTCTATCAGCGTTGTTAGTGCACCACATGGTCTCGCCAACTTTATTGGAAATGGTGCCATTTCCAGCATCACTAGCGACTGTTTGCCAATCATGCTAGACGCCAGCAACGCTGCACCACAGGCTGCTGCCTCGTCCGGATTTATGGACCCGTCAAACTTACTGCCACTGAAGAAATCCTGTAGTAAGTGCTGCACCTTCAATATGCGCGTTGATCCACCCACCAGTAATACCTCGTGAACATCGGCCTTGTCCAACTTTGCACCGCTCAACGTCTGGTTTACTATAGCCAACATTCTGTCGAAGAGGTCCAAGCACAATTGCTCAAAACAACGCCGTGAGATGGACACAGAGAAATCGACGCCCTCATACAACGATTCCACATCGATGCTTGTGCGCTCAAGCAAGCTCAACGTTCTTTTTGCATTCTCACACGCCTTTCTCAGACGACTGATGGCTTTTGCGTTGAGTGTCAATTCTAGTCCTCTGTGATCTTTCTTAAACTTCTTCAGGCAGTAATCCACCAGTCGAGAATCAAAGTCACCACCACCCAAGTGCGTGTCACCACCAACAGCAATCACCTCGAATTTTTTATTCTCTATGGACATGACAGACACATCGAGGGTGCCACCACCCAAATCGAAGATGAGTACGTTGCGCTGCCTGTCAACCCTCTTGCCCAAACCGTAGGCAAGAGCAGCTGCCATTGGCTCACTGACGATGCGCATCACATTCAAACCCGCTATTTTGCCAGCATTAATCGTTGCCTGACGTTGGTTGCTGTTAAAATACGCTGGAACAGTGATCACAGCATTTGTTATCTTCTTGCCCATATAAGCTTCTGCTGTCTTCTTGATCTCCAACAGCACCATAGACGAGATCTCCTCTGCAGTAAATCGTTTTGTCTTACCACAATACTTCACTTCAACCTTTGGCTTTGTATTCGAGTTTACCACCTTAAATGGCCAGTGCTTCATATCACTTTGCACTTCCTTGTCATTGAAGCGACGTCCGATCATCCGCTTTACATCATACACCGTATTTGTAGGATTCGTTTCTGCCTGATTCTTTGCGGCAGCACCGGTGAGGTATTCTCTATCCGCAAAGGCGACAAAACTGGGGGTTTTGCGGTCACCCTGGCCATTGGCGATGATTTCAACATTGCCGTCTTGAAAAACGCCGACACAAGAGAAGGCGGTTCCAAAATCAATTCCAATAGCTGGATCTGCTTGCGGACTTTGGTGGGATGTGCTGATACCCATGTGTTTGATCTGATAATGCTGATCCTTACAATCACGCAGCCTTTATGTTAAGTGCTCTTGGAGCCTGAATTTTTTTACGAAGTGTGCTAAGCCCTGGAATGCTCTTAGCCAACCAGAAACTCCCATTAATCAATGCTTCCATTGGGTGACAACTGCACACACGAGTGTAATGACGCACAATGTGGACTCTGATGTGAATACGCCCTTGAGTGAGCATCTCAATGTTAAATTTTGATGGTGGAAATATAGGAGTGAAGAAGCGAAGACTCGTTGACTCATGGTTGATAGCATCTCAATGTCGGAGTTCAACGACTATCTACATGGTCATGGCTCTCTCTCTAGCGTGAAAGAGCAAAGTAAGGAAGCAGAACAAATGAGTCGCCCCAATGCACTGCTCTTGAATCAACTACTATGTTCCATGCTTTCCTTTTGGGTGTGCATACTCTCGAACGTCTTGCGTATAATCACTGGGTTTTCCACTTATCACATAATGCTATTTATTCCATGCATGTTGAATAGTACAGCTACACCTAAGGGCGGCTTCCTAGAAATTGGTCAAAGAAGGACAGTTTTTTGTCGAATGTGCTTGTGCATTTGGTACTTGTTGGGGAGATATTTCAAAGGCCGAAGTGTTAACTGCGAGCTTCAGAGTAAAAGTACTGTTGTGTAAAACTGTGCATGCAAAGGAGAGTCCTTTGCTGTATAATTTTAGGGCAAAAAATGTGGTTGTTCTAAGTTGCAAGCTTCTTTTAGCACCATTGCTCGCCTTTTTGGCTTCATTTTGATGTGACTCCCTCCACCAAGTTCACGCCACCTGTTTATTAAATGCTGTGCCTCTTTCTTTATAAAACATCGTAGCGATAAACTTAAGTGACTTCTTTCCAAACGGCAAACTCATTCTGTGAGTAAAATAATTGCCAATTCTATAGTGAAAGTCGTATACTGATGATTGCACTATGCAAAATCATAGTGGCATTTACTCCTACATCGCGTGTGGAAACAGGTTACCATCGTCGTGCCAAGCGGGCCTCGATTAGCACATCTTTTATTTATGATTAGTATACCACCACTGGATTTCAGTTGGATCCACTCCTAAGCGCTGCACATTTATGGTGATAATTCTACAACACATTCGTGGCACGAAAAATGGCCTCCATGAGCATGCATTACGTGTTGCGACTTTAAGCATCCCTATTTGCAAAGACCTGGAACAGCCAAGTTTCCCACTTCAACCTGCAGAGCTGCTTTGTCTTAGGTTTTAGTTTTGGGCGGACTAGATTTACCACTTATTTTGTTTCCACTAGTACACAAACACGTCAATCTTGTGGTACTGAGGTGATCTCTTCTTAAAATTCTTCATTCTTGCATCTACGGCCCGAAAGCCTGAAGCTTTGCCTTTATTGTTTGCTCTTTTTAATCCCCCTACATTCTCTTTCGCCTCTTCCTTCTCCCCATCTTCTGATAAGAAAGGGACTGACCCATACATAAAAACAGGAGGATAAACACCGACCCAGATGGATAAGTAAAGACATGATCTATCGCATTAAAATGGTGCCCATTGGGGAGCAAGATCACTGGCTATGTGATGAAGTTTATCACAGACAAACCGCCTCAATAACCGGTAATAAAATTGCTCCCAATTTCATGTCTTACCCACTGCTATGCACCTCTACGCCTCGTCACCATGTCTTATGGGCTCGGCATATCTTAGAGCATGAGAACAGGCGCAACAATCACAGAGACGAATACAATGAACAAAATTTGAGCCGAAGGCTTGCCCTAATGAAATGTATCCTACACAACAATCTACACTCTGTTAGGAAAGGCGCTTTCACCACACCCAACTCAAATGAAGACCCTCAGAGGCTACTGAAGTGCAGAAATGGCTAAGTGATTGGCCTTCAGAAATACAATTGTCAGTGGTCATTTCACTAAAATGCAAACGAATATGCAATCTGAATTTCTGTCAATGTTGGAATGGTTATTTGGGAGGAACTTTAAAGTGATTAGGTATTTTGGGAGGAGAGGAGAATTTGCCAGCTCAAAAAAACTGTGCATCCGCACAACTTCTAAAGAAGGGCATATTAGATATCTTTCTTCTTCGCTACCTCCATTCAGCCACCAATGTAATTAATATTTGTGAAATTATCATAATCTGGAAAGAAATGTGTTTTTCCCTCTTGTTCGCCACAGAAAGTAAACTTTCTTGTGCACAGTGTTGAAATTGGATCGAGTCGGATAATAGATATTTCTTTTCTTCATTACAAACCCGGTAATTTTAAAAAAATTTAGGAGCGATTTTACGCTGCTAAATCGAGTAAAACAAAAATGCACAGCAAAATTAAACAACCAAAAAGGGTCGAGTTTAACCATTCCTTAATGTGTTGGGAGTAAAGCAACGACAATGAGTACAAAAACTTTTCGTATAATTTAAAGATTACTTGATCCTGTGTCACAAAATTCTCTCGGAGGCTATTGAAACCTTTGCCTCTTCTTTTCGAAATTGTCGCTGTTACTTATGCATTTTTAGTAGCAATTAGATCACAAAGACATCTACTGCTGTGGTAATAGCCTAAACATGTGGGTTGCAACTGGAATTTATGATATAACCGAATAAAGTGCAAAGGTTGCAAAGCAAATTGACACTAGGATTGCGTGCCGTGCCAGTTAAACTTTATTTGAATGAAATTAGTAAGAGAAGAAAAAGAAGAAGAAGAAGAAGAAGAAGAAGAAGAAGAGAGGGTAAGAGGGCTGCTAAAAGAGCTGATAATTTGGCATCTACCTCAAGGTTGCTTTTATCAGTGGCTCTATCTCTTTCCCCAACAAATCTATTTGAAGTTATTTGATCTTGAAATCGATATTTAAAGTCCCATTATGACGTCACCTGACCCTAGAAATGAACTAGATCGAAGTCAAGCCTAAGACTAACCTGTATTGACGTAAGTTGATCTAGAAATTGATTTACAATGGTATTTGGCACTTGCACTGTTTTGGGGCTAAAGTCTAATCCATCGGAGTGATCGCTTACTGTCGAAGAGTAATTTGGAGCAGATGATGGAGTAGTGATTAGAATTTTGATCATGGTTTTACCTAGCAAGATCAACTTTCTTAACAAAGGGAATCACTACGATAAATAGAGTTGACTCGGTTCTAAAGATTAGATCGAGTTGCACCCGTTTTGGAGGTTATATTGCATGAGCTATGAGAGACAACTTAGGAATATTTAACTATAAAATGAGCCTCGCTATTGATTCACACCGTGTTCAAGTTGGAATAAGTTTCACCATGTTAGCTGCTTTGATATGTTATGCCCCTTAGTTACTTTGGTAAACACCTTTTAAGGCGAAAAGTCGCCAGCTTTCTTTTTCAAAAATCTTCACGATTGCCCGTGTGGTAACCGTTGCATTATTCAAATCGTGATGCAGTTCACATTGATAGAATTTCTTGTGCCTGTAGTGTTGGTGGTGGATAGAGCAGCTGTAGCCTTGATAAGCCTCTCTGACTCTTCTCCACTGACGAGCTGTATGCTTCCCTACCAACTTCAGTCAGCACGATTTGAATAAATGCATGCCAAAATAGTTAAGATTCTGCTTCAAAAGTGAATTTGATGCATAGTCCACACTACTGTTAGGTCAAGTGTCAATTCGCCGGTCAGATTGGTTAGATATAGTGCAGATTTTTCACAAGCATGATTGTTACTTTGCCATTCATTTTGCTTCTGCTGATGCGAATATCTTCCATTGGGTCGAATTCGTTTGAGTATGTAGTGGGAATTGATTGGATGAATGGGCTCTAAGAGCTCTGCTACAAAATATGAGGACGACAAATAAGCACTTAAGGATGTGCACCGGCTCCTTCTATCTTCTAGTCTATGGGATTTCTGCTGCCTCTCCGCCAACACAGCGATGATGCTAAAGTGCATCTTGGTGGTCATTAATTGCTGGCAGATCTGTGCTGGAGCCGTTGGAAGTCTGCAAAGTTTGGTACGGTTCAGTGCGATGATTCTTGACTTCATGACGTCGATTTCGTAGGCAAAGGACATTAATTCGTCCGTGCAGCTGAGGAGTGTTAAAAGTGACAAATAGGAAAAAAATCGCTTAATAACGGCATCGTACGATTTTATATGTATTTCTACTTACATTGCATTTTCGCGTGTCCATTTCGGAAAGTCTCTTCTCTTATGTGGGATTTGATCTTTTCCATCTGCAACAATTAGTGACAACTGGATGAAGTGACATTAGAGTGGGTGACTTATAAATAATTCTGCTTTAGTTTGAGGCTCTTCCCCCTAATGACTTCCCTAGCCTCCTTGGTTGTGTAGATCATACTGACCAAGATTCGATGTTGAGAAGCTTCCTTTAAATGTGTCATTTGTCTAAAAAGTAAAATGTCTACACGTCTTCCATGCACATTGTGCTACAGGGTCATGAGCATCAAGACTGTACCAATTTTAAGGTGCCTATAAGGTGACCACATAACTGAGGTTTGTGTTCAATTTTGAATAGTAAGCAGGAAATTTGGTAGCAATAAGCATTAAGAAAACATTTTTATAGAAATAAGAAAGTGGACTGATTGCTGCCGAGTTTATTTATGGTAAATCAGATTGCCTACAATGGTAACAACATTTAGAATGCAGGCAGTTCAGTTTTAAAGCAAAGGCACACCATGTCTAGGTTCAGACTGCGTAAACCATCACATCGAATGACGGCTAATGGTGCTGTGGATCACATATTCTGATTCCATATTTTTACAAAAGTGTAAAGGTTGTACGGACTGAACAATAACTGAGGCAGACAGGCACGAACAAAAAATTATTCTACTAATTGCTATCAGTAGGAAGCCTTTTAAACAACTAAATTTTCGTTGACAAAATCCTTCTTCTTTGGGAGTTCGGCCCAAATTACGTCCGCTTGGCGGAGGCAGAAGGCCTTCGATCATTGAAGAAGAACCATTGAGCCGCAGTCGGTGGGAGGAGGAGACTGACTGCATAGCCATACGTGCTCTCACCCCAAGACTGTATAAATAGCAGGTGGCAATAGCTGTTTGATATCCTACTAAATTGCAAGGCTTGGGTCTCACTTTAGACCGCTTTTCTATTCGTATTTCCAGTTGGTCTCCAATTCACCTGTCTAGCCGTACTTTGTCCACTCAACAATTTAATCCGCTAGTCATCTGCGCTTCCATCCATTTGTTGCTTCTTTCATTCGCACATCCTGGGTCCATTCCTTGTTCTTTTCTTGCAATTATTCTCGTGCACCTTTGTCAATTCAGTCAGCTTCGTTTCATTAATCGCATTTCCTTTCATTCACTTGACATTTATCCGTACACGGTCCATTTGTTCACCCGTTCACACCTCATCTATTCATCAATATTATATGGGGACTTCCAAACTCGTTTTAGACGCTTCACTCTCAATTTTTGCGGAACCATAAATTTTTTATCACTTGTAAGGCAAAAAGGTGCTTTTGGGTAGATCTGTCTCCATTTTAGCTGTCAGTGAGGCACCGCTTGTTGTCTTTTCTGCCAAATATCCAGAAACCGCTTGACTCTGCTTTTGGACACATGTCCTTTACTTTCTTGGTAAAGCTGGCTTGATCAGCCTCAGTCTCTTGGCCTCGGAAACGATTATAGCATGCGTGCCTAACTAAGTGAGACAGGCGAAATTAGTATAGTGGAGAGCGCTTTAGCCACCATAGATGGCTATTTTATCTGGCTGGGTGCTAGGGTGCTGACATAGCTGTGTTAGTGGCTACACCCACACCCACATCTACACGCAATCACGGCCGTGGCTGCAGTCAGGACATTCGTTCTGACCGATGCTTGCACAACGGTGATGACTCAAGTTGGCTTATTAGACGGCTCCGATCTATCAACCATCTACCATCAAACCTATCGAGCATCATCATGAACAGCATAGCTGATATCTATCCATTCTTAATTCATTGATCAACCCATCTTCAGTCTATCCATCCAATTCTGGTCCATTCTTCTATTTCTTACATGTCTGGTTCATCTATACACTGGTTTAACCATTAATCCATCCATTTTATCTTTGCTTCCATCATGTCTCCTCCTAATTTAGCTTATTTATCTAGTTTGTCCATCATCCTACATCCCCGTTTTCAAGTATCCCCCCTCCTGCCTACCACTATCCTCAATTCGTTCATCAACCTTTCCTCAATCCACCCGCTTATTTTCTTTTTCATCCACTCGGAATCCATGCGTAAATCCGCAGTCCAACCATCCGTCCTGAAATTCTACAATCCATTGCTATCGATACGAGGAGGTTTAAGGTGTCGCACACTTACCCATCTCCTTTGCTCAACGCTAACCTGACATCTGTAACAGCAAAGTTATTTGTTTTATTGTGCTGTAATGATTCACCTCGCCTTGTACGATTCTTTCTCTCCTACATCGAGGATCTCCACCAATAGTCTACCAGCAGTTAGTCTCTTTTTGGCTTTGAGCAACGTGCTTTAAATGACATAAGACAATGGAGACAGAGGAGGCTTGCTACCTGTTTTTAACGATCCGAGTCGAAGCGATCCAAGCAAGCTGGGTCTAAGTGTGTGCTGCATGCTGTGTTAAGTGCATCGCATGTGCGAGCACAGCACACACCCAATTCCAGCCTTCTAATAGCTCCACCTCTATATCCTCTTATTTCATTTAGCTCACTTTCTTACTCCCAGATCGCTGACCATTTGATCCCTGCCTAGATGATTTTTAGGAGGAATTTGCAGAAGAGGCAATTTTATGCATCCCTCAAAGTTTCCTTACAAACTTAGGCACCAGAGATGTTCCCTATTTTTGTCTTCGTCTTTCAGTTAGATCGTCTTGCTCTGTCTGAGTGCTCCAAGCGTAGTGGGTTCGGCCTCAGTCAAAGTACAGGAAGTAATGCCTTGCTTAGATTATATGCCTATAAAATATGAATATGCGCTCTTTGAAGCGCCTCTTTACTTTCCTCTGGCTTGCAGTTAGGGTTTGTTCATGTACTCATGGCTTCCCATCTTAGCGACCCGTACAATTCAGGCAATATATAAATAGACCTATGTGGGACAGCTTGTGGCGCTGCAACTCATATACACTTAGGTATAGGCATCTCCTAAAAACTGTTCTCACTTCATTGCTTTATTAATAATTTGTCTGCTCATTTTAGATGGCAAAACAGTTGCATTCGCTTGTGCCTTTGCCCCAGCTCCTACCTGGCGCAAGCACTTCTTGACTCTATGAGGGGTGAACATGTTAGTGATCCTTCCTACTTCGCACTATCTGGTAAATATTGCAAATCAATGCGAGTTCTTAATCATTTACAATTGGTCTGCAGATTGCTTACCGATAGTAGTTCTGTGATGCTGTTATTATATGATGCAAAAGAGTCACACCCAAGGATTGGCTGTGAGTCAGTAGAAATAGTTGAAGCCTTGCCACTGCTGCATGGACGGCATCGGCTCAATGAGATGGAAGGTATGCGAATGCCTTTTTCTACCAGACTTGAGTGTTTTAGTTTACTTTACGGCTTCTCGTGATCGCTCGCCTGTGTGGTTTTTAACAAAATGAGGCTGAAGAGTGGCTAACGCTTGAACTGTTTACTCTAGCAAACAGTTTCAAGCGCCAAGTCAAAGTTCATATAGACCTCCTTAAGGTGGTGGCAGTGTTAGAGGCTCCTCCTTTGCTGATTTTATTAAAGGCAAGATTCTATCGCTGGACAGTCATTTTATTCATCAATAGATGAAGGGCACGCTTGAGCGCCAGACCTACGAAAGGCTTAAAAAGGTGCTAACGTTTGGTGTTTCTTCTTCGTCATGGAAGGAGACGCACTTTTAACCTCATATGCGAACTGAAAGCGAAAGACGAGTGCGATGCAGAACCAGTGGACAATTGCTGAAATGATGCGCATTGCAGCAGAATTACAGGCGTGGATAAATCTAGAAAAACAGAGAAATACAAAATGAGTGATTTGTTGATGGAGGGTAAGGGATAATTCGTTCATGATGGATGGTGGGTTTAAAATGATGGGCAAAAGTCTGTCAAGTAGATGCATGCATATGCAAATAATTGATCCAGAGTGGAAATACTGACAAATTATGGATTGCATTAAGCCAGAATATATGTGCTCCGACAACTAAGACAACTTGCCTCCATCTGACGTGAGTACTATTTCTTGGGTCAATTCACCGCGATGTCTATCTTATCGCTCTTTGACTTTTGTCTCCCTGATATCATCCTCTGTTTTGCACACATCATGGGCGATTTTAAATGTTTAATCTGTGAGAAGGAAGTAAAGAAGACATTTGAGGAGCTAGAGGTGGAATGGGAGGTAAATGACTGGAATAATGCAAACGCTGCACCGCGAACGCTTGCATCCTCTGCAGCTTAAACTTCTTATAGTTGTTTATAGAAATATAATGCCTTGGCACAAGCAATGGGAACATTCGACATTCTCACTATTTACCGTTTCGATAAACAGTCTTGTCTAAACATTCAAAGCAATGCCAATTAATAGGTTTTAAATCTTTATAACATCAAACCACAAGAATTGAATGCTAGTGGAAGAGCTCGAGACGAATTGTGTCATTGAAAGCATTTCGAGGGTGAGAACACTCGGCATCCACTGTTCATGACCTGCCCTGATCGAATTACTTTCTGATAAATTCTTTCATTCTTAAAAATAGCAAGTGTCATTCCCGAAACTTCTATGCTTATGCGTTACTTTTCAATGGCCCAGCTCAAAAACAGGTGATTTTGAAACAAGCGTTTGCTGTACAGAATGTTTTGCACAATATCCGATACAGGAGGCAGTGTTTGAACACATGCCCTCAAAGCATTTCTGTAGCTACCCCTTCATCCATTAGACTTATTCCAATGTATAGACTTATAGTAACGCCTTCATCTCCTCAGTTATGCAGATAATTGAGGGAGAATTTTTGAGTCGAATGCAAGCAAACACTATTATAAAAGCGGAATCGGGAAGTTTTTAGCGATATTTGCGTGGGATGGTTAACCTTCTACTTAAAATGGCGATAAAGTAAAGCAAGGTCATTTAGGCCGTAAAAGTTTTGAGTTGATTGTAGAAGCTCTGACCTGAGCGGTCTGATTTTGTGGGATTAATTGAGCGTTGCTGGAGATTATGATAGGGCAAACATCGAACTGCATTGCATTACGCCACATTGCATCGGTGGTCTGAATGTTTCCAACGATGACACAGCAATATCACGTGATTGGCGGTTTAGCATGCATTTGTGAGCCACTGGTTTTGTAAACAAATTACACATAGTAAAAGTTTCTTTGCATTATAAAGCTCTCGAATAAGCTGTCTTAACTCACCCTCCATGGACGTACACTCATCTATGTGCCTTGTGATCAGGCAAGCGCCCAATATAAGAGGAGAGCTTTGCATTTACTGGTGTTGTGTTTTATATCCTAGTCATTGTTACACCCGAAGGTAGTTTTTCACTAAATTTTGGAGTGAATGTAATGAAAATGAGAGCCTATGCAGTACATTGGAAATTAAGTTGCTCAAAGAACAACGATAATGCCATTTTTTAAGGTT